>BGPR01016018.1:5771-35492 GCA_013235015.1 Araneus ventricosus
TTTATTTATTGAAATTTAAATGAATGGTTGAAAATTTTATTTCGACTGGGTTTATTTATTGTAATTTTTAAAAATTTTATTTCGACTCAATTTATTTGATTTGATTTAAATGAATTATTAAAATTTTTATTTCGACTCAATTTATTTATTTTGATTTAAAGAATAGATAAAAAAATATTTTGACTTGGTATATTTAATTCATAATAAATGTACCAGGTCAAAATATTTTTTAACCATTCATTTAAATCAATTTAAATGAATGGTTTCGAAATAAAAATTTTAACCATTCATTTAAATTATAATAAATAAATCGAGTTGAAATAATAAATAAATGGAGTTGAAATAATTTGTTTTTCAACCATTCATTATTTATTATTTAAATAAATCGGATTAATAATCATAATAACTAAACCGAGTTAGTACAAATATTCGACTATATATTTGGCGAACTGTACATGATAGATTTGGGTTTTATCATTTTTGTTTGCCATTTATACAATATAATAAGTGTCAGAAAGTTGACATTCTATTCCTTAGCGCCGGCCCACTATACTGCCATTGTATTTGGTTTTGAGTTTGCGAGAACCAAAACCTGATCGCCTACCTGAAAGTTTCTTCGGACCAAAGCTTTCGTTTCACCTGTACCTCTGTCATTTTTTCATTTGCTAACTCTTGATATTTCCTCATTATATTTATGAGTTCAAATACATATTCGACTACTGGAGAGTCTGTCTCCTGGGGTATTATCCAATGCTCATATAATAAGACTTCTGGCGTCCTTAAATTTTTCCCGTGAACTAATTCTTCGGGGCTTAAGCCTGTACTTTCTTGCGTAATTGTACGTAACGCTGACAACGTTGCTGAAAGATATTCTCCCAATCATCCCCTGTTTCAAGGCAAAATAATTTCAAGAGTCGTTTAATTGTCCTATGAAACCTTTATACCGGATTCGATAGCGGGTGATGAACAGAACTATGCGTTACTTTATGAGCCCTATCTCGCCTCAAACCGCCCAGTCGACAGAGACCGGAATCAGGCGGTTTCGGGCGCCTGAGTGAATTTTAGGGGAGAAAAGTGGTTACTTTCTTTGTTGACAATTGATCGGCCAAACTTGGGTGTCGTCCTCCTGGAATTTCTGTAAAGAAAGGAAGGAATTCATTCTGTTTTCATGAACGAAAATTTACTTCAGTTTTTTAGGTACTGGAATTCTCACTCTAGCCGGGTTCAGAGAGTTAATGGCAAAACGTTCAAAAAATTCCGTCGTTAAATTACTAATAAACCCGGATCCCAGGTCGCACTGCACTTCACGAGGGAAACCCATACGGCTAAATATCGCTAACAAAGCATCACTCACCGATACTGAACTTATATCCACGACAGATATAGCGTCCGGATATTTAAAGGACATGCATATCGCTGTTAAAAGATATCGATTATTTTTTATCACTAATAGGAAGAGGTCCTACAGCGTCGATATTTATTTTTGAAAAGATCTCTGTTATGATGGGTATCAATTTAAGTGATGCTTTCTTTTTTCACAGGCTTTCCCAAATCGCGGACACGAGTCACAGCATTTTACGTATTCTTCCACATCCGTCACGCAATTTGGATAAAAATAATGTTTTAAAAGCCTATCTTTTGTTTTAGTCATTCCTAAGTGCGCGGAAGTTGAATCGTGACATAATTTCAAAATCTTTTCTCGAAAAACTTCAGGTATAATTTATAACTCTCTTTACCAAAATGATCCACCGATTTCCTGAATAACCCATTATCTCTATTTACAAAACTTTTACCTCCTTTTTCCTCGTTTCCAAAACAGGACTTCAAACTATCGCACTTAATTTGTGTGACTATAAATTCGTCTGCGCTAACCTTGAAAAGACTCGGGGCGGTTTCTTCTGTAGGGGGCAGATTGATTATAATCGGGTCGGGTTCGACCACAATTTCCGGCTCACTTACAATGCCACGCGTTGTCGGGTGAGTTTCTGCATGCTTCGTGGATTCCAGCCGCGCTCTTTGACTACGGGTAACTACCGCATTCACATTTGAGGTTAGTTACTGTTTCGCGATCACATTTGCGGTTTGACGAAGTGAAAAGTACTAGACTCTTTTCTCTCTTGGGAAGGAAAACATCACATTATCTATATTTAAAGTAATGAGTAGTTGCATTTGCATACTTTATCGAGGAATATACATTAAAGATCCTGGACATTGCACGTTTCCACATGTATTGTAATAAAATTAGGCAATTTATTTGTTGTTATAGTGATTGCCGACAACTGCACGTTTTTGTGCATGCTATTTTTATGAAAGAAATGAAGCACAGATTATTGCACATTATATCTAGATTACATGCATCAATTCTGATAGATAATAAAATGTGGGTGTATTAATTATATTTCAAGTAAAAAATTTCTTCATAACTGAAGTTTCTCAAATATTACTGTGTTTTTCTTATAGAAATGCACGTAAAATTCAAATGTTTCATACACACACACACACACACACACACACACACACACAAAATAGAATTTAGAAAGATAACTTCAGTTTTCCTAAATTAGTTTTTTGTATGAAGACATCTGCATTTTCTGAATACCTCATGTCTATGATTTGGTTTAGTTTTCTATGGTGCAAGGACCATGGATTTGATCATAATGCTAATGACTATGGTTAAAATCGATTATGTACATCCATTTCATTTTGTTCATCCTACTTTGCACTAGAAAGTCCAAGATAAGGTAAATAAACATTCGATTCGAAAAATGATATGTATTTAGAATATTTATATTTTATCATACAAATTAATTAACTTGCTGTTTTAGTAGAGTCGTAGAAAGAAATTTGATATAGATTTCTTCTAACACTAAATACCAGGCACCAAAAAAAATGTAAAATAAAAATTCTAATTTTTGTCAGCTGAAAAACAATCTTTTTTCCTATTTAATTATTAAGTTACTTAAAATGAAACAAATTTTACAAATACCCCAAAATTTTGTATTTTGCAAAAAATAACAGAAAAGCAAATAGCGATTGAAATTGAAACATAAAATTTATAATTATTCAAAAACTGGGAATTTCATGAACAGTGATTTAAAATTAAACAATATTTATAAGAACTGGGTATTTTGCAAAAAAAGTATTTGCGAATGATAATTCAAAATAAAACACAAAATTTATAAATATGGAAAAACTGGATAATTTATGAAAAACAAAGTATTTCAAATGGTGATTCAAAATGAAACACAAAATTCGTATATACCCAAAAAGTGGGTAATTCACAAAATGTTTGCAATGGTGATCTAAAATGAAACATAAAATTCTTACCCCCCTGATCTAAACTATAACTAACTATATATATAAAATGATCATTTTGCAAGAAAAAGTATTTGAGAATGGTGATTTAAAATGAAGCTTATACAATTTTAAAAAATTAGGATTAGAATAAATTATTCCAGAATTTAAATGGGATATGAGAATAATTTACTTTTTCTGGTTGGAAGAAATAACACAATGGAAAAATAATTATGAATTCTGTTTTTAATGTTATATAGATAGCACCACTGAAGCTTCCTATTAAGAATTTTCTCGCAATGGCATTTTAGAAGCCATCCATTCTTTTTTCATTTAATGAAGAGTTAATCACTCACTACACACATGTTAACATTACGGTAAATCCCATGCTGAAAAGTTGAATAATGGAATTTAAAAGAACCTGCTTGGAACTTTTTAAATGTATAAGTGCACAATGTAAGTACTTTCACGTTGAGAACAGACTTGCCACTGTAAGCCAAATGGAAAAACACTTAAAAGAATGTTTGAATGCCCTGTTGATTTAAAGAAGGTTATTGAGAGGGATTCAATAATGAATTTTGTTTTAAACAAATTCCAACTAGATCAAACCTAGAGTTTCAAGAATATTTAAAGCTGATGTTTATAATCCAGATGAAGCTCTGCCTAGAGAATAAAATGTTTAGTGCATCTTAAAATAACTCAAGAACTTCATGATCACTTTTAAAAACTCTTAGAATTGAAACATTTGCTAATTTTTTTCATCAAAAATGGCTGCTTCTTTGACTAATTAATCTAAAATAAATTATAAACAAATGTATCTTTCATTTTAGTTTCTATTATAAGCTCTTTATTATTTTAAAACCAAAATCATCATATTTTTTAAATTCAGTTCAAATAACTTTTTTAAAAAGCAGCAAATACATAATTATTCATTCACTGCTTTAATTAAAACTCGTTGACATTTAGCTCGCATATTTTATGTAAGATGCATAATGTAGTAATTGTTTTTTTCTGTGATAAAATTTTTTAGCTTTTATAAAATTAAAAAAGTTGTAAACCGGTCATGTTTGCAGTTTTTTTTTACCTTACACAAAATACATAATGTCTAAATATAAAATTACACCCAAGTGCATGTATTTTACATGAATAGAATTAATTTTAAAAACCCATTTTGGCTATTATCAGGTAATTACCTAGGTATTTTACATAGTGGATTAGGAGTCTCTTATTTAAATTTATAATTTTACTTCAGAATTATTAATGCTATTTAATTAAAAGTGGAATATATATTGATTTTCTTACGGAAGTAATATTCAGTCATCTTTATTCAGGTTGCTGTTGCACTGCATAGAAGTTCTGAATGTGTTTTAACACTATATTTTAAAAAAGTATAAAATCACGAAAAGTATAAAAGTTCGATTTATTGAATAGAACCATTTTGGGTATTTACCTTAAAAATAAATACCCGGATCTTTTGCATCACCGATTGGAATTGCTATTTTTAGTTAAATTTTTTATTTTGATAGGTATTTTTACATAGTTAACACATTGTTTTTATTTATGTCTAAGGTTGAATACAATAAGAATTAATAAAACTTGAATTTTCATTCAAAGCTGGCCCTAAGTCAGGCAAGACACAATTCTGCAATTTAAGTACAGGGCACTTTACATCATCTCAATGTTACTAGCTTTAATTTAGTATTATTTGCAAAGTAATAATTTTTCGTTAAGTATTGCGACATTATCTATTATAATGCTGTATTAATAATGTTGAATATTGGAAAATTCAACTTGAAGTATCAATGGAGAATATTAGAACTTTTTAAAAACATATATACAAATTTTAGTATATATACAAATTGTGCAAATATTTTTAGATAAAAAAGAATGTTTAATTTCGTTAGAATTGGCAGGAAAATCTGGTATTCATTTAAAAAGCAGTTATATTTTTTTCGTAAACTCTATTTTTATGAAATAGCTTATATTTATTTCACATTAAAAATTGTTTTCCTATTAATCTTTCAATTTAGTTTGAGAAGAATCTTTGATGTAGAATTTGAAGAAGAATTGAGAGAATCTTTCAATTGAGAAGAGACGTTTTTAGCATAAAAAAACTTGTATAAAAACATTTGTTTAAGTATTTTTTTAGTTTATATTCACCAAAATAAGTCGATCACATTAAATTCTATTAAATGAAAAATAATTTCAACATATTTTTCTTTTAAAACTGGAATGGTCATAAAAACACATTTCCAATAAAAAAAGAGAGCTCTCGTGCCGAATCGTTAGCATCATAAGCAAAAGTGAATATCGCTCGTGGTTGCTTGCAAATTTTTTGTGTTACAAAATATTATTATATTATATTTTATATATTATTATATTTTTGTGTTGTTTATGTGTTTATAAATTGTGTTAAAATAAAGTTTTTATTTTCTTATCTATTTAATACTATCTTATTTGAACACAACACATTAAAATTTTAAAAACTTTACTTCCTTATAGTTTTTGGTTTTGTTGTTTTTGGTATGTTTTTAAAATTGTTCTTGTTAAAATTGTTTTCAAGTGATTTTTTTCTTGAACCAGGGTGTAAATGATTTTCGTCAAAGTAATAAAATCAGGATTTAACTCAAATGTAAGGTATGTATGTAATGGTTACTATTGCATAAAATTAAAAAATTAAAAAAATTTAATTTTTTTAACAGCCTGGCTTGAACAATATTTGACTGACACTGAAACATTTCTAATAAAAATGTGATTTATTTATATTAAAAACACACACTACAGAGAGAACTCCAGTTACTCCAGTCTCCAGAGTGAAGAAACGGAGTTCCCACTCTACTTTTCAAACTAAAAATAAGCACTTTGTAAAGACTTGAATAAAATATTATAAAAGCTGTAATTCACAACTTTATATGACTTTCAACCAAGTGAGATGTTTTCACAGTTTAGTTCAACTCATAAGAAAAATACTATGTAAATAATTCAAAATTTAATGCTATTTTTTGTTACATTATACAAGAAATGCCATATTAAAAAAATTTCAAAATAAGCCCAGTCCCATTTTTAAAAACGTCAGCAGTTAAAATATGGGCATGTATATGCACGCATGTCAGTAATATGTACGCATATTAAAATATAAAATAGGCACAGCAGGGAAAAACAGTAAACTTATCACTATCTTCAAAGTTTAAAACGTTGCTGGTATATATAGTAAAATCTTGACTTATAAACATATTACAACTTATTACATTCTAACAATTTTTATTTTTCAAAAATTTCATACTTTAAACCAATAAATTAAAGAATTTTCATTTCTATTTAAAATGTTCCTAGATTTTCTTTTCAGCTTTAAACGTTTAGAGTTTAGGCAGGCTTTAAACTATAAAGTACAAAGTCACACATAAAAAAAAAGAAAGAGAGTATCAATATTTACAAAAATCTAACTTTTTCACAGGAGTGTTTTCGGTCCTATTAAAAAATATCTGGAAATTATACAAAAGAAAAGTAGAGGGTATAATTAAAATTTTAGTGAATGAACTAATGTATCTCTGTAACAAATTAAATGCATTAAAATGGCCTTACAAATATCAAAATCAACTTAAATCATTACAATCCTTTAATTTTCAGAAATTAAGTATATGAAGAATATTTTTAAAATCCTGATACAGTTATTTCTGTTTTTCAGTTGCTTTATTATTCTTTTTCAAAAATCTGACTGTCTAATTAATTAATTTCAGATTTTTTTCTTTAATATCTATTCGCAGTGCATTTGCTTTAGTGAAAAGGGAAATATTTGAGGAAGATTCCGCCTTATTAGACAATTCATCGGCTGAATTTTCCATTGCTTTGATATCAGCTTTAAGGAAAGCTTTTATAGATTTTAAATAGTTAAGCTCGTCTACTTTTCTTTTCCTACTGTTTTCCGAATTGGTTCTCAATTTTTCCGTTGTTCTTACAATTGAAGGATATATTTCTGCCTCGAAGAAGAGACAAACCTTCTCATCTCTTTGGTAACAATTGTAGTGTGAATATCATTACAATTATTCGCATTCTCAAAAATGAGCCTCTGAGCAATGTAAGAATCATCTTTTGTGTTTACTAGCTCTAATGATTTATTTACACTGAACCATCGTTCTACTATATCTTGTCCATGAGATAAAATCATAAAAATTTGCATTACTCTTCGTAACTTTGATAACTTCTTTTGACTTCTGGAAAATAAAATCTTGCCGTTCAAAACGTTCAAAAAGAGAATGAATTTTTTTTGTTTTAAGAAAATAAGCACTTTGTAAGAACTACTGATGAAAAATAAGTACATTTAAGGGGCCTTTAGAAATGGCAGGTTAAAATAAGCAATTTCTAAGTCCTGTGGGAACCCTGAGAAAAATTATCATGTTACACACCTAAATACTCAAGATATTAAAAACCTATTGGAAAATCAAAGGCTGTATACAGTCTTCATAAAAAATTAAAAATATGGTGAGAATATAAAAGTCATAATCACTGAACCCTAAATTTTTTTTACATGCATAAAAAATTTAAAAGTTGAACACACAGACGCAGACACATTCAGAAGCAAACTAGTATATTGAAAACCATATACAGTCATCTAGTTACCATGAAAACGCATTCAAGATTTAAGAATTAAAATGAATAGCTCTAAAAAAGTTGGAAACCACAGATAACCTGTTAAAAACTCTATATTTTTGTTTATTTATTTAAAGAAAACACACATTACAAAAACAAAAAAAATCACAGAATGCAACGATTGAGCACCAATGCTTATTAAAAATATTGAAAACAATACAGATTACAAAAATGAATGCACCGGAACACAGAAAAATTGAAACGCATGATAAATTTGGAAGTAACGAGTGTAAAAGGCAAAACATGATGAATTTTAAAAATGTAAACAATTCAACCTGAAAACGCCATTAGCATAACATTGAAAAGGTAGCTGTACGTAACAAAAGTTCTACGAGGTTGGCAAACGTACACATGGCACATAGGAACAGACTTGTGTAAAAATTTTGAATTTATAATCATTTATATGTTTCATTAATTTTAAGTAATCATCTTATCTGAACAAATAATAGATGAAATATATGTATCACTATTATTAGACATAATTATATAACATTTTTCTAAATATAAAATGTAGAAATAAATCTGAAAAATGACTACATCTTAATTCAAGAAACCTGTACATCAGAGAAAATGTAAAAAATTCTATTAAATTTGCACAAAGAGAACACATGGTTACATTTTGAAAATACATTTTAAACACAGTATAAAAAACATCTATTCAACAACAGTGTTGAACAATGCATCCTCATCAGGAAGGTCAATGTCCTCCCATTTCATTTCCCCCTCTATACACAAATTATGTAATATTATGCATGAATTGATAATTCTACAGGCCTCTTCTGGCATGTAGTGCAAAGTCCTGTGTTTCAACAAACACCTGAATCTGATTTTCAGCACCCCGTTACAACGTTCAACAACACATCTCTCTCTTGAATGGGCAGTGTTATACTCTTCTTCAGCAGACCCAGTGGAAACTGAAGAATACGGGGTATCAGATGAAGTTCCTGAGGATAGCCACTGTCTCCTAAAATGAAGAAGTAAAGATTTTGAGGAAAAAATTAAATAAAAGATAAAAACTTCACAAATTATATAACCGAGATGTTCAGATATCATTTATAAGATTGCCACCTTCTTTGTATCAGTTTCAACAATTAGACAAGGGAAAGGTGGCAAAGTCACCAGGGTTGTGCTGAAGCTATACCTTGGACATACGCAGCTAATGCGAGGTGGGAGGAAAAAGAAAATGAGTCAGTTTTCCAGAACTTTACCAAAGTGTCTCAGAAAACTACTTCTAATAGATGGAAACATAACTCACACGCCATAATCAGATTTTCATGTTACCAGAACCGACCATAAAAATAATTTCATATGATGCTTATACTGACACACGTTATCCTTTACATTCAGTTTAGGAGTTAAATATTCTATTTTTAGTATTTCATTCAATTTTATTTTGACAAAGTTTCACTGATGCTCAGGTTACTAATATTTCAGTGTTAAGGGGAGTCTTCCTTGTTGTTTTCGGCTCAAGAAATGGGTTAAGTTCTAGAATGAGCTGAAAACCTAATGTTTTGGTCAATCGGAAATTATTAATGAAATCCTCGTCACTTAATTCAAAAGCTTTACACCTAGGAATATTTAATCTATTCCTAGGAACCCTTCTTGGGCAAGAGCTAACATCAAAAGTAGAGCCATCATTTAAAGTATCGCGAAACAAACAACACAACCTTGTCACTAGCGAAAAGTGCTTCTCGCTTACCTTTAGCGTGGCGAGAAAAAACGGTTGAAACTCGCTAAGGATTTCGGTACCCAAACACACGAGTGGGAGAACGGGTCATTTTCTCCCAACAGAATGGTTTTCGGTAGAATCGTGGTAGAGCCCCTGGTCCTATTTCACAGAAGAGGTTTGCCGTGCATCTCAACCGGGTAGGATCCTCTTGCTCCAACCAATAATGATGCTGTAGTGTCGTGGTCTAGTTTGACCGGGTTTTGATCAAGCATCAGCAGAGATAAAGATCTCACAAAATTTCAGCATCATTATTTTAATTAAAATCTTGATTAATTACCTAGAAAACATTATATGTGCATTTTGAAAAATACATATTTAAGATCAAAGACAAATCAAGTCCCGGATATCAATCGCGAGAGTCATTGTGATACAGTCTAAAGTCACTGTTAGACGAGCAATGCGTAACTTGACTACGTTGAACTTACAAACGGTGAGAATACTCTAAGATTGCAGTTCTAGAATGAGAGTACAGCAACATACAGATAAGTCAGGGTGAGTTATGAGAAATACCGAGTGTCGGTATGAAATATCGAGGTCCACAAATGCTCGTTAAAATGCGAATCGGTCCACCAAATGCACACCTTTCCAGCCGCGATGCTTTCGGCTACACACGGGGTCAAAACACGCCTGTTCGTCTCGCTAAGTTCCAATTCCCGGAAACCGGATTCACCAAAACAACGGAGGTAGCACTCCGCTCTTTTACTTTTCGTCTCTCTCTTCGTTTTTTCTGTTTCCTCTTTTTAAACACCTTACCTTCAAAAGACAGGGGAGTGGTTGTTGACTTGCCTCCTGGTGATTCGTCCTCAAGCTGGACTAATCTCCAAACTGCAGTCGTGTATCAACCTTCATCGTGTTGATTGGTTGTGGTCAATTTTAAACGGAGGTAATTGTCGGTTTAAGCGCGGGTGGTCCTGCCATGGAAGGCTAAAAGAACCGCTCTCCGCTGGACCCTTGTAGGCTTGTGTAAGTTTGACAGATTTATGGCCCACTTTCGCTCATCTTGTGTTGTTCCTTCGGGGACTCCCTTCATACCTAGGATTGTGTGGTCTGGTCGACCCGTCGTGGGAAAAATGGAGACATCATAGTTCTCTTTGAGAAATTTATTTTGCTGCGAGGTTTGTTTTTCAAATGAAAAACCACTGGTTCTTCTTGTATTCAAATAATATGACTCAAAGAGCCATATTCTGCCTTTACATTGGCACATTACCTTTGCAGAATATCTGCCATAGCATTGCCATAGGTAAGCTATAAAACTACATTCAGATAAGAAAGATAATTAATCCTTTAAGAAATGTACCTGTTTAATTAAAAGTCTATAAAATTAATTATTTAAAAAAAAAAACTTAATATACAAACACAAAAATTGTTTACTCAGGAAAATATTAGGCAGGAATTTCTTTCTTTCTTTACAAAAAAAATGTATATTATTTTCTTAAAAGCAGTCGAACTATTTTCCGCATAAACCAAATAAACTCGATACTTACTACCACCGGTACAGTGAAAAATTTTGGTTCTGTTCCCTTTCTCGTATTTGTCAAGAAAAATTTCTTTTGTTATTAAATTTCCGGAAAGCATTAATTTTGAAATAACTGGATTTATTTAATTCTTTTGAATACCCGAACACTCTACTAGATGGATATTGGACGTTCTGAAGCTTTGGGATCAGGGATCAGCCACTCCCTCCTCCTCCCGACTTCCCCCCACCCGTCTTCCAGCCAACTTTCCGAGTTGAGATAAGAAATGTTCTTGAACTTTAACTCCTCACCATCAACTCCTTCTTAGATTTGATAAGAATTATGATAAGAAATTAATTTTTTCTCCGCAGATTTGCATTAAAATAAAATATTTAAATATAAAATAATTTTGTACTTACAAACTGAAGACTTCTTCACTCGAACCAATCCAGTTTTTCCATCTGTTGCTTCAAATAAAACATTAAAATAGACATAATGCTCAAAAATTAGATATATTTTTAAAGGACCAAGCCCAACCACCACCCGATGTTCCTTAAGAACACATCGCCTCAATCCAGTTTTTTTTTTTATAAATTAACCTATTTTATAATGACCATAAGACAAGCTCGTCACACCATATGCAAGTAAAAATCGCTCATCAAAAGCAGACAAAGCTCATTTGCTTTGCTGCATCGAAAAAATGTGATGCTTCTCGCTGCCGATTCTGTTCTGAGAGACGGTCGAAGGTTTACAACTAAACATTGTCTATAATTGACATGTTTCAATTGTTGTTGCCGCACGCTCTTACAAATGCCTTTGGCTGTCTGCTTTTAATCTCTTTCACTAAGAATGGAATACATCTTAGACCTTAAACTAATAAATTCTAGACAGGGCTGATCATTAAGCTCATCCTTGAAATGTCCAATTTTTGTTTTGTTCTCATCACTGTATAAAGGATGATCTCTCGGATAATCAGAAAAATCGAAATAATTCTTCATTCTTTCAAGGTCTTTGTTAAGATCACCAGTTTTTATGACATATCAAAGCGAGTGAGTATCGGTGACAAGCAGTCTCGCCTTATCACCGTACTTTTTCATGATAACATTATAGTGGAAGTCATACAGGAGCACTTTACTGAGCTCAAGCATGACAAATCCAACTTGAATTGGGAGGATTAAACAAAGTTTGGTCAATTTCCGTTGAACAGCAACTAAATTTTCATCAAATATTGTGAACGCGTGAAAGGCAGGAGAAGCAACAAACTTTTCAGCTCTTTTCTTGGTCTGAACTATATCAACCTTCACCCGGTATCGCAAATGTTCCATGGTTTTACCATAAACAGCATTATTGAGCAGTTTGAAAAAATCCTTTTCAAATGCTGTTTTGGCATGTTTTCGCTGTTCCGTATTAAAGTTGATATAGTCCTTTAACCAACAACGTTGAGTGAATTTCATCACTAGATGAATTTTTGTTAACTTGAGTCCTAATGATATGTAGAAATTTAAGTTCCTATACTGCAGCACATAGTTCTGTTTGTTGCAAAAGTTTGGCACTAACTTCTCAGACTTTAATGCAGGCTGTACTTTCATCTCATTTAAAATGTTTAAAGCTGTTGGACTGAGCATTTTAGGTGTGATGGTCATTCTTTCAGGGGCTAGCGGATAGTTGATGTGCAAATCGTGGAGTTCGGGAGGATATTCCATGTCCACTTCCAAGATGCAACCTGTTGTGGCATCATTGGGAGTTTGGCATATTTGCTGCAGCGAGATCTCCTCAGGCGAAAGCCATTCAAAGTTATTCACAGGCAA
This sequence comes from Araneus ventricosus, assembly GCA_013235015.1. Classification (NCBI taxonomy): domain Eukaryota; kingdom Metazoa; phylum Arthropoda; class Arachnida; order Araneae; family Araneidae; genus Araneus; species Araneus ventricosus. The sequence continues at coordinate 18,704 of BGPR01016018.1, forward strand.
TGGTTGAGACATGGCCCGACTGAAAAAGAATAAAAGACAGTTTTTGGATATTATGAATCACATTATTTGAACTTTTCATTGTTTCAGCTAATACTTTTATTATTAATATTTTATTATTATTTTATTATTTTAAAAATTTACTTTAATTAACTTTAACTAACTTTAATTATATATATAAATAGTTATATTATTATAATCAATCGCATTTTTTCAGTTAAATTAAGACTTTAATTTTATATTATTTCAGTTTCATTCACTTTTCATTATTTCAGTTAAGACTTTAGAGAAATATATTATAAACAATCACATTAACTTTAATTATTTAAAAAGATTCTTACCCATAAAGGTTATTAGCATCCAAGTAGGTGATATACTTGTTGGCTTCGCTGGCATCATAGTTTGGGCACTGCGGATGGTTGGCCTCGCTGTGTCGATGACTAATCATGGAAACTCCTCTTCGAATCCCTTTCTCAATGAACAGATGACGATATCTGTAAACAGATCCAACTTCACATCTGTCATCTTCAATGCTGCTTGCAATGCCAAGCCCGGAGAAGTCAGCATGTGTGCTGAATCTAGTTGATAAAAATTTTGCGTCAGTTTCCGAAAGTTCTCGAACACATTCGACAACAAAATCACGTCAGTTTTAACATACAGGTCATGATATTCACCCAAATCCTCGAAGTTAAAACACTTCCATACATTTGGGGCATGTTCGCAGTCTGCTTCACTGATTCCTTCATTGACGAGGGAACATTGAAAAGGAGAGCGTGGAGGCAGTTGGGTTTCCTCAAATTTGCTGAATGAAGACATATACTCATAGGGATATATGCCCTTTTTCAGTAACAGATCTCTATGCGGAGAACAAATGCTCCTTTGCATGATGGAAAACTTGCTGTGATCCAAATATTCGACCACTTTCTGGAGAGAGGTATTAGGAAATTGAAAACTGTCGATAAACTGCAAAGTGACAGGATTTTCCTTTCTTCATCGGATGGAGAAGGATATATACTTTTCCATGTTGTTGGGAATGACTCTAATTTCGTGGTTTTGAAGTTTTCCAAGGCCCTTCATGATGAGATGACCATCATAATTCCTCAGGTTGTGGAATATACAAGGGATCATCTTTCTCTGTTTAAGTTGGAAGTTGCATTTATTATGCAGAGCTTGCCTGTATTTTCCTGAGAGGTGGTCGTGATCTCTCACCCGATCTTTCCCTAGCCATTTTTTGCACAAGTTGCAATGAGTGGCTTTTTGAAACTCTTTCAGGTCTCGTGTTGTCATATGCATTGGGGTGATGGTGTGAAGCCTTTTGGCTAGAATGTCCTTCTCCCTGACGATGGATGTGATGAAAGGATCCACCGCATCGCTTCAACGATAAACGGTGACAGGTTTCAGAGGAAGTCCATTCGGTGCCATGATGAGATATGCATAACCGCATGGGATGTGAGATGCAGTATTGCCTGTAATATTCTGCATCGGTTCGATGAGAGCTTCAAAATCTGCATAAATGACATAGGGAACAGGCTGAGAAAACTTGTGTTGTTTAAATTTGAGCACACTCTCTTCTCCGGGCTCAGGCATGACGATGCGTTGGGGGCTGTGTTCTTTACAATATGGTAAATGATCCTATAGAAAGGATTCTGCTGAAAAACGGTGTAGGCACGAATAGCAATAAAAAGCCTTGGGATTATGTTTAGTGAGATCACCAAGGAGTCGTCCCTTTTTTATGAGGCAGTAGTGCTTGTCATTACCTTGAGTTATATACAGAAGGTTGATGACTTGGATGTCCTCCCTCTTGGAAATGTAGAGAGGAAACACCTCGTCATCCTCATAACCAAACACGTTGATTCGGAGATTGTTGAGATTTTCGAAGATGGGAACTTTTCACGGCTGGATAGGGCACGTCACATTTCCCAACCGCAGTTCCTGCTCCATGGGCGCATAATTATAAACTCGTTCAGCACTTTGTTCAACAGGATGAAGGGCAGCCAACACAGACTAGACAAATCATTTCTGATCTGTGTTTTTTATATTGATCACAGCTTTCTTCGCAGCTAATTTGGATGGAAGAGGGATGTAACTGCTCGGAACAAAAGGATGATAGGTTGCGGTCTTCAGCTCCATGTGAATGACAGAGTCAAACACAGAACCAGATCAGTTTTTTAGAAACTCGTCGAGCGACTCTTTGATTTTCTCAAAGGCCTGCTCGATGTGATCTCCAATCATAGAGGTGTCCAACTCTATGACCACCTTGCTGCGGAAGTAGGGCGTGCAATACACCACATCTCCGTCGGGGTCTCCCTGCTGAAACGAATCTTCGAGACACAGTACCACTTGATAGCCTTCTTCTGTTGTAATTCATCCACGATCATGTCGTGGATTTGTGGACGACCTTCTTCAAAGAAGAGAAGCAAATCCCACTTCCCTAAGGAGTCGGCGTCATGAAATGGGAACAATACACTCCCAGAGCGTTCCGACCAGAGTTCCGGGCACGAGGTGCTGCTGCAATCCTAGGAGTTGGTGGCGCAGAGTGGTCTGTTCTCTTGTGTCGTAGAAGATTCGACATGCGAGGAAACACCTGATCACACTGTTCACAGGGATGGGTCTTCTTCTCACGAGTGTGCGTGCGCATATGTTCTTGAAGTTTATTCCACACGATAAAACTTCATGTTACATTGTGAGCAAGCATGATTGACATCTTCTCCATGCTTCTTCATGTGACGTTTCAAGTTAGACTTGTTGGAAAAGTCTTTTTGCACACATCGCACACCTATAAAAATAGAAAGAAATTAATAATAATTAACATGCTTATAAAAACTTTTCAATTTAAAAAATGATTCAAAACTTTTAAAGTTAAACTTTACAAGTAACAATTAATAAAGTTCATATATAAACTAACATTAAGAATAGAGTTTAAATATCTTTTTCACTTTAAAATTATTCAGATTATTTCACTTCAAAACTGTTCATTATTATTATTATTATTCAGATAATTTTCACTTCAAAATTGTTAACTATTAGATTATCAAGAATAGGATTGAATTATTTTCATGATCAATAAAAACGCATTTAACAAACAGCTTAATTCAATTCTTTAGAAATTGGTTTTTACTTACATGATCGCTAGTTGAAGGAGGAACTAAGGAAGAAGAAGTTGGCTCAATATAGCCAAAACCAGATGGAGCATGTGAGGAATCTGGTTCACCAATCATCATCCGCTAAATAATAAAAAATGTTCATAATAATTAACATGCTTACAAAAATATTTCAATTTAAAAAATGATTCAAAAGTTTTAAAGTTAAACTTTACAAGTAACAATTAATAAAGTTTATATGCAAACTAACATTAAGAATAGAGTTTAAATATCTTTTTCATTATTCAGATTTATTTCACTTCAAAATTGTTAACTATTATCAAGAATAGGATTGAATTATTTTCATGATCAATCAAAACAAATTTAACAAAAAATCCCTTTTGCAAATGTTAAAATACATACCATGGGAACATTATACATCCATTCCACATCATTGTCAGACCAAGACTGAGTCTCATGAGATGGGCCAGGTTCTGATCCATGCGTAAGCATTGACTAAATAAAAATGAAACATGCAGTTGTCTTTAATGCTTATAAAAACTTTTCAAAATTTTTTTTTAAATGATTCAAACTTTCCAAGTGTTTAATTATAAAAGTTAACATTTTTAATATAACTCGAAACACGTTAAAATTAATAATAGAAAACTCTATAAGATTCATAAACTGTAAAAGTTTATCAATTAAAAAATGCAAGAATTAATTTAAATAAGGAAAATAGAAATTTACTTACAGTAGAAACTTTATTCATCCATTCAACATCTTCACTATCTGAACATTGGAGAGAAGATATTTTTCAAAAACTTTAAGAAAGTGAGCTGGTTGATTGCTAGTACAAAAGCGAGTGATCTATTGACGAATTTGCCGTTGTTTTTAAACTCTTCTTATGAGTGATGTCCCATTCGAGAACATTCTATTGGTTTAATGACATAAACATTCTAGGTTCTTTTAATCAATCGTGTGACAGTTAAGTCTGATGATTGCACTTATGAATCGTATGACTTTTAAATTCTTCTTATGAGTGATGCCACATTCGAGAGCATTCTATTGGATTAATCTATCGCATGACAGTTGAGTCAAACGATTGCACTAATTCCTAAGATAATTCTTATCTTTCTAGATTTTTTGTGAAAGTTCTTCCACTGATTATATATATCCTCACATGAAGATAACAGAAAGAACGTTTATAGTATGAAAATGAATTCCTTAAAGAAATTGAATTTTTGAAATAATTTTTTTTATTTAGAAAAAAAATTGTGCATATTCAATAATGAGACATGTGTTATAGAAAAATTTTGTTTATTAAGAGAAAGTGATTATAAATTGACAATGAGATGAAATTTACATATTTCAAATAATTCTAATGCATTCAAGTTTTCAATAAAACTATCAGACATGTAGTGATACAATTGGCTGTTGTCATATACAAAATCATGGGCGAGATTATAAATGTCCATTGAAGCAGTGCATCGATCCATGTAGCTAAGACGCGTTTCAAAACACGTATGTTTCGACTGATTGTCATCACTCGAACAACCTTCACACATTATTTTTAAGTTGTCGAGTTTGTGACGAATGTGTTTCTTTAACACTTTGATGAGATTTTTGTTTAAAATTGCTTGAATGTCTGCCTCGTCGTCATCGAGACGAATATCGTCACTGTTGACAACAATGAGCACCTCTCGAATAGTTTTTAAAAACAAGGGACCCAAAAGTCTCTTTTGCATGAGTTGGGAAATGAATTCCATCACATTGCAAAGTTAACGAAACTGTTTTTGAGTCACACTGAGAAATGTATTCCTCAACTGCAGACCCGCTTTAGGGTTGTTGTTGAACACATGTTGAAAGACGACACTTGTGTCTGTCACCGAGAGGAGCAGTTTTCGTTCAATCATCAAGCAAGCATGGGGAGACTCGAGATTCAGAGTCGAAATGCTGTCCGACAACACTTGCCAATGGTATGGAGAGATGGAGATTCCAGTTCTGGTTGGAATGTATTGGTTGTTTTTCACGACATAGTGTCGCAAATGCACTTTTAAACAGACGAGAAACACGGCTATACCCGGCATCATATCATCACCCAGGTGAATATATCCATCAGGCATCAGCGACGTTGGTGTGGCGGGCTGCGACGTTGGTGGGCTCTGACTTTGGTGTGGCGGGCTGCGACGGTGGTGTGGCGTTCTGCGATGCAGCAAAGTCTCATTCACAAAAGTCAAACGTCTCGAAACATACTCCTTTTTGATGTTTGGATTGAACATCACAATGGTTAAGCAGCGAGAGTTTCATGATGGCAATGGAAAGTCTCGAACTTTTTCTCTCTATTTATATATACACCACTATCAATTAAACATAACTGGTTTATGAGTCATATGATTAGAATCATATGACATCAGTGTAGGAGTTATGAACACGAGTTCATGATTATGTTAGAATGAACACACACAACAACTGTATAAGGCAAAGAATTTTTTTTTCTTTTTCTCATTAAAAGTGAATACATGCAGATTCATTTTTTCTTCTGGTGTTTGGAAAGGAGAACCATTCACTTGACTTTGCATTAGTGTGTTTTCGTCTCTTGGGCGATATCTCTTCCTTTTTTATTTCAGAATCCAATTCGAGGGAGGAATTTTTTATAAAACTTTTGGGAAAATTCATTTCTGATAATCCTTGAAGAAACATGTCAAAACCTGGTGGATGAGGTTTGTTGGAAGATGTCTGCAAAGATTTGATCAAGTCGAGAACGTTGGAATTCTTGACATTCTTTCCCTTGTAAATCAATTCGCCCTTGGGAGTCCAATGCATTAGGTCTTGAGAATTTTTTAAATAATTCAAAATATTTCGTGTGTTGGATTTCAAGTTTTTAGGGGTTGATTCTAAAATCAAGTGTTCCATTAAATCTTGCTTTTCTTCTTCTGTTTGTTGAGCTTCGGATATAGTTTCTTAAACGACATTATTATGATCTAAAATGCTTAATCTCTTCTAGAAAACTTGCATATATAACTTGACTTTTTCCTTGTCTGATATCCTCTTATTCTTTAAAATGACACTCATTTCTCGATCCAGTTCAGAGAGAGTTTTTTCGGTTGGGACATGTTTGGAGATTTGATCATTAGGAACCAAAATGAATTTTTTAGCATATTCCATCTTTCTAATGAATGAGAGCCGTTAACACACTTAGTGCTGCATGCAATAAATTGTTTAGAAAACCACCTTTCTGAATCAACACGTTGCCTTTCTTATTAACAGAAATCTTTTTATCCGCTAATAATCTAAGCGTGTGCTTGTGACGTGATAAAGTTTTCTCCTGTTTCGTGTTTAAAGGAACATTTCCTTTTAAAGTATTCAAACAGCATTCTGAAATGCAGTTTATAATACTCTTTGTAATTTTTTTTAACAAATCTTTTCGAAGGGGTGGAGAACACGCACTGAGAATGCACAGATAACCTACGTCTTTCTTGGAGGGAGGCATGTTTTAAACTAATCCATGTTCATTTATTTCGGTTGATATATACACTAGGGTGGATCGAAAAGTATAGGAAAATTTTTTTTTTGAAATTCTCTTTGGCAGGGGGCGGGAAAGTTGTGTCTTAAGTATATTAGTTTATATAATTTTTTTTATTGAAATTCATTTATATCTTCCGGTGCCCCAAGCGTCTCAAAAGTAGTTAAAAATTGAATTTTTTTATGAAAATTTACAATTTTTTTTGTTTTGTTTTGAAATTATTTTTGGCATGGGGTGGAAAAGTTGTGTCTTAGGTATATTAGTTTACATATATATTTTTTTATTGAAATCTATTCATATCTTCCAGTGCCCCAAGTGCCCCAAAAATAGTAAAAATGACATTTTTGGGGGGAAATTTATATAAAAAAATATTTTCAAAATTTCTTTTAGAGCCGGGTAAGAAAGTTTTGTTTTTGGTATATTAGTTTGCGTTTTTTTATTATTATTCAAGTTCATTCCTATCTTCTGGTGGCCCGAAAGCCCCCAAAAAGTTAAAAATTGACATTTTTACAAATATCTATCAAAAATTGGGAATTAATGAAAAATTGGCAGATTATTCAAGTATTAAAGTGTAAACTTATAAATAATTATAATTTTATAATAATACATGAAGTATAAATTTAATAGTCAAAGCAATAAATCACAAAACTTATAAAAAGTGAACTTAATCATAGATTTTTTAATTCTATTAGTTTGAAGATTTACACATTTCTAAAGGATGTAATCCTTTTTGGTATTATAATGCTTGATAACACTTCTTGATTGTATCCTATTCAATATAAAGCCGTGTCTCTTCTCTTCTCCATATACACTTTCCGACGCTTCAAACACGAGAAAATACCTTTCTACAGCTTGGGTATGGCATGGATATTTTGACCATTCCTCCGTCTAACTTTTACCATGTCCACTATTTATTTAAATGGCACATTCATCAAAAGAGGTGGTTCAAATGTCTAACTCGTTGCCAGTTAATAAATGCAAAAAATCCTTTGCTTTAAGAGTCTATTTTTGGTACTTGAAAAAATTCTTATTCTGATGATCCTCTGTTTTCATTTCTAGCAGAAATTAATTTTCGTAGTGCTATATTCTCTCTGTTATCTGTGAGAATTGACAATGGCAAATTTTCTGGATGACAAAAGTAGCTATTTCTTTGAATAAAAGTGTGTACTATATTTCTTAAATTGGGTTCCAAATATCTAAAAAATGAAATAGGTCTCCAAATATGCAGCGCTCCTTCTGTTTTGGAGGGCTTTGTCTTGACATGCAACCATACAGGTTGCATATACCTTCATAATATATGTTGCAAGAATAATAAGATAGTCAGATGGTTTTTCTGTGACCACATACAACCTTAAAATTCAACCTGCAATTGTTAGCCACTTTGAGTGAGCAACTGGACCAGGCTTTTTTAATGTGAGGTCAGAATAACAATCACCACGTGATATCGCTAGGCAAATATCATATAGATATTGCTGATAATTGATGAGAACCATTCTATCTATATTATGTGGCATATTCTAAACATTTATTGAAGAAAAAGGAGCTACAGGTAGCTTCTTGCAGGTTTTGATTGCTTTACCAATTGGTCCACAAAATTCTATACGACCAGTTGTTGCACCATCCAAAGAATTAAGTAGATGTCAGAAGGTAATTCATTTGTATGAAGCAAACAAATACACTACTGTAATGGTCTATTCAGGCCAGTTCCATCAAGCGAATAATACCTCCCTTGTGCCCAGTATTAACAATTGTTCCATAGCATCCAATTATTGTTAGCCCATTTAATTGCATATTGTGTATTCCAAAAAATTGAGTATTGCTTCTTTTATGGCTTTATCTCCTCCTTCTGCAGCAGTAACATGTCCGATATACACAGCTAGGTTCGTTTACAAGAGTGTAATGCTCCTCTTTCGTGGTCTTTGGGTATTATCTTGTGTCCTTCTTAATTAGCATTTTTGTGTTGTCTTTCCTCCCATCGAAATATAATCCGGTTACACTGTTAACTTAGTAGACTTTGCAACTGCTTTTTAAAGCTTTTTACTCTGTCTACGAATTTTATTGCGATTTACCACATGCGAAGCCTCGACTTCGTGTACAATTCCAATGTCTTGTAGAACAGCACTGGCAAATGAAGTAGCTGTTCTATCTGAAACTCCGTATCGATCACATTCCATTACTAAGGTAAGGAAATCTAAACAATTTTATGATTGATATTCCAAGGTAATTACATCCGAATCTATATACAAGGACGAAGACATAGTGTTGAACTCAAGTAGCTCCATTGATTGAGCATGAGCAGCATCAGTTTTAACCATTTTACGTTTTATTTTTTTTTGTCTTCCATCTGTTTTCTTTTTTCCTTTTCTCTTTTTTCAGTAGCAATTACTTCCACTCCAATAACCATTTTCCTTTCTAATATTCGATCTTTTATAAACAATCGCTCATCAAGTAGAATGTTCATGTCTTTTTGAAATTTACATGTATCGAAATTTGTACACTTACAAATGTGATATCGAACTAACACGATATTTTTTAAGTACGATACTTTTCCAATTTTTGTTGATATTTTTTATCATTCCTTCGCCCTCTCCTCTACGTTTCTCCTTGTAAAATCGTTTCTTTAACACATTTTTAATTTTTGATTTTTTATTCGAAATTTGCATGAAAAAAGTTTTTTTGCAAATATTTAAGCGTTTTGGGGCACCGGAAGATATTAAACAAAGTTGAAAAAAATTTGCATATGTGCTAGTACACTTAAAAGACAACTTTTGCACCCTATAAAGATTATTTTATCCACACTTTGAATTTTCGATCCACCCTAATATACACGTCATTTCACCTGGTAATATACTCGTTCGCAATCTAAAATTTTCCTCCGTATTCGACTTTAAGTCCACCAGTAAGTAACCGAATGGTTGTTTTGTGGCATCTTCAAATGCTTCTAAAAAGAATTTAGTTTTTCTCGGATAAAGCTGTCTCCCCAAATGAGCAATCTGAGTCACGTCTCTACGAAATTTAAATAAAAACATGTAATGTCTGTTTAAGGAGATTTCTCTAAAGTCTGCTCCTCTATGAAAAATATTTTGAGAAATTGTGAAAACGGATATATTTAAGTGGTGAGAGCCCTTAGTGTATAATTTCACCAATTCTTTAGAATTGCCACATTCGGCTGTTAAATCGTCGATCACAAACATGGTTCGACCACCTATATAACTTTTATAGTCGCATGGAAAACCTTCGACAAAAGTCACGTCGGGGATTTCATCATAGAGTGGCTGATATATTCCATAGAACCATAACACTTTTTCTATAGAAGGTTCTATCATTTGAGCACGAATGTTTAATAAAAGTTTTAAAAAGTTACTCTCTTTCTGACCCCCGAGGACCCCGCTAAAATATCTTCGAAAGGGTGTTGTAACTTGAGAGAAAGCATGATTCGAAATGAAACGTAACACAATTGATCACACATTTTATACTTTTATTGAAAGAAAGGCACAGACACATTAAACTTATTCTTGACAAAATTGAATACACGAATATCGTTACATAATAAATCGGATCCAAATACATTCACAATACGTTTCAATGGTTTGTTTCTACAGCGAAGGTATACATAATAACAACAGTATTGGCCACAAACGGCCGTTTTATGACTCTGAAGTAATACATCATTATAGATTACAGTCGAAAATCTCGTAAAATAGTCATGGATGAAACCTTTAAAATAATTCGGAGCATGTCCGTAGGAATAAAAAAATTCAACTTTTGAATTGAATTTAACAAAAACTGCAATCCAATGCGTTCCAGGTTTCGTGTGTGGATCAGTGTTTAATATAAATGTAACAGGAAAATTTGTAAAGGACTTTGGTATGTTATCACTCGCAAAAACCCCTATAAAATTCCTACTTGTAAACGTGTCTTTTTGTAATATGGTGGCGAGTTGAATGGAATTCATATTGAAAAATCACATAACACGTTTCTCGAGTTTGTTATTTCAATCATATTCTGAAATTCGGCGTATACTAAAACCGAAATTGTTTTTTCCAAAGCTCTAGCAAACTTTAATTCGATTCTCAAGTTTCCTTGATTCACGAGATTAAGATGACTCCCGTCACATAAATCTGGTGTGAGATCAAACGCATATAATGTGTAACCCTGAATAAATTCGTCTCTGTTAATGTAAATTCCTTTATTAGAAGCAAGTTTCCCACTCCCAAGCAGTAAGCTGTTGAATGCACGAATGATTTGGCCATTTGAATAATCGGGTTCTAGCGGTTTGCTACTTATAGGATTTTCATCTACATAAACACAGAGGAAATTCAAGTTGTTATGTTTAAAATGAAAAGGATTTGAACTATATGTTCCATTAAATGCTTAATTGTCAGAACATGTAATAATCAGTCACTTGGGCATTTGCCCGAGAAACACATTATCTTGCGAAAATGAAAAAGACCCCTTTGAAATAGAGTACATCTTTGATAAGATACGATCTATAGGCTATCTGGCCGAAGTTGACTGAAGAGCTTTGCCATGACCCAGCAAGACGCCAGGACTCACTTTCACTTTGCGAACAAATAATGATGCATGCTCAATGATAACGTTGTAGTTGCCGTTTGCGGGTACAATCAGACAAAATTCTGGCTTGCTTCTTATCATTTTCACTTTCAAATCCACCAAGTTCAGGAGTAAGAGATCTTGATAAAAGATATCGCAGTGTAAGTTCCCAATCAAATCTTGCCCTTTTGACTTTTCGATGAGAGAGGCAGGTTTTTTAGACCTTCATTATCCCCTTCAGGATCTGTCACGTCCAAACACTCCGGAGAATCTTTATAAAAACATTCGGATGTTAGAAACCTCTTTTTATAATCTGATCCATAATTCAACAAGCTTTCAATATAACTTCTAAAAGGATAAAGATTGCTCGAAGCAGAAATCAAACGATCGTTTAAACTCACGTCCACTTGCGAAAATAACAAATTGAGCAGTAAGTTCACAGGTGCGACTTTATCAGTTTCACCTAATTTAGCATTGTCTTTTAAATTTTCACTTTAACATACAATTGAGTTGCTGATAAGTCAATGTAATCTTCTTCAGATACACTAATAGAAAATTCAATAGGGTTCCCATCTCGGATATTTGCAATTGGATGACATTCTAACCATTGTCCTTTTTCAATACTTTTCTGAGTTGGAGGTGTTAGAAATAAATCAGGTTTGACGGCCGCTTGTGAGTCAGCGTGGATGAGAGACATTTTTGGAAGAGGTAAAGATGTCCGGTGCACACACTTTGAGATACTTCTTTGAAATGACTCGTTTCTTGCTATGACGTTTCCTTTTATTCCCTCCGACCATTGTCTTTGCTTTATCTGCAGCTTTTTCACTTAATATTTTTGGCTCTTTGCTTCCTTGGCTCTTTGCTTAACAGACGCTTTCATTTCCTTTCCTTGCATAAGATCGTTTGCAACATCGATACCCGATCTCAACGCTTGCTTTTCAACAGCCTTTGCTCCTGATTTGAATATAAGTAAAATCATGCGGTAGAAACTTTTAAAAATTCCTCCGAGACACGAACCTTTCTGAAAGGAAAAACCTTTATAATAAGATAGTCCATTTCCAGCTTGTTGAGTGTAATACTCTTCAAAACTGCAGCACTGATAACTTTGAAGCATTTTGATTAGAGGTGTTTGAGTATAAAATGTAACTTCACGATCAACTCCCCACCATCAAATGACACGAATCGACCCGTGTGGGTCCTTATAACTATTTCGATGGACTGGAAATTTTTTCTTGAAACAGGACAATAATGGGGTCGGTCAAAGATTTCATGTATCATGTCACCGTCTTTTCCTTTCACGGTCACGATGCGAAGCAGAGGGCAAGCACTCCTCCCACCATTTCTGGTTGATTAATATCCGTATAAATGTAGAGTAAATATAAATCGACGTTAGGATCTGCGATAAAAGGACTTTCGATCGCATAAGTTGCATCGCGCACCACATTCTCTCCTAAAACTTCTCCTGCAACAAACCCTAAATTTTCTGATAATTGATCTGATAATTTCAGTGTAGCACCGTTGGATAGTTGAAGCTTCATCTTTTTAGAGTGTTTATTATAATTCATTTGAATTTTAACATTCTTAGGTAAGGCATTTAAAATATCAATAGAAGTCTCATAATAACCGCAGGCAATGCGTCCACTCTTTATCACACCGTTCCCTAAATTATATTCATGATAATTTGAATCATTTGTGACATTGTTCCACATTCTAGGATATATAAATTCGACTATTCCAACTTCCCATTCGCCTGTCAAATCAACAGGACTTGGTAATTTCGTGAAATAATGAGAAAGTGTATTCTCAGGATGGAAGTCTAAACTCCCATTTTAGGGACATGTAATATAGAAACTCATTTTCACGACTGCGAGGTTGATAGTTGAGGCACCTGTATTTATTTCGAAATCATATCACTCGCTGCCACGAATTAAACTTCTTTGGATAACCTTTGAATTTTACAAAATATTCACTCGAATTATTCTTGAAGCGTTTTCTTAAAATTTTTTCAATCGGGAAATGGTTGTTCTTTTCCACCTTTTGTAATTCTTGCGCATAAAAGTTTCCTTTAATATCATCTCCTAATAAATGTTTCACTCGACACAGTAGAGGATTTCTTTTCACACATTCACTCACTGTGAATAGTTCTTCAGTCCAATTTGTTTCATAAGCTTTTTCAAAAGTCAGTTTCGCTTTAGAAATGCGTACGGTGTCACCTTCCTTTAAAGCACATGGTTTTCTTTCAACATTCTCCATGTTTCCATATAATGTCAGCCAAACATCTCGTTCGTTTTCCGAATTCACTTCCACAGGGGCTCTCTTGATGATCGAATGGTAAGTATGATTATAACTATATACTAACTGATCTAATACATCAATGTAATTATGAGTATTTTTAAACGTGAAATATGTAAACATTTTTGTTTTTAATGTTCGATTGAACCTTTCAATCACGGAAGCTTTTGTAGCGTTAAAAGTTGTAAAAAAATTAACTTTATTCGCTTTCAGAAATTGCTGGAACTTTTCATTTTTGAATTCGGTTCCCTGGTCTGTTTGCAGATATTGAGGACGACGTTCTTTAAATATAACTTTAAATGCATTGATTATATCCACTCCTCTCTTTCGCTTGAGAGGCACGACAAATGCTTGCTTCGATAGAATGTCTATGCATGTAAGGATGTAATGAAATCCCTTGTTAAACTTTTTAATGCTTATTAAATCCACGAGGTCTGCTTGCCACTGTTGATCAATCGCATAAACAATCACTCGATTGGATCGAAATTTCTTTCGAACGGGTTTATGCAGTGTGTAGGCAATAACCCCTTGTAAACATTTTTGAATCGCTTTCTTGGAGACTTGACCTTCGCCAGCACGGTATAAACTATCGACACCACCGAAACTTGCAAAGTGTTTGGGGTCCTGATATGCTTCGTTCATTATAACAGAACAAGAAAAATTTAAATACACATTCCTAGAATGGAATTGAAATGTTTACAGTATCGTTTAAACGCAGAACAAAATCAACACTAAATTTTTCACTTTCAGAAAAAATATAAATAACTAAAAATAATAAACCAACGCAAATGTAAGCTCACACTCCACTAGCAACTTCTTCTAACGAAGGCATGATGATAAATAAAACTTTTTAACATGAACATTTGATTATATACCTTATTGTCAACTGTATTTATTGAGCATAGTTGTAAAAAACTCAGACTACTATGCTGAAGAAATATTTATGCTAAGGGTTCGAATCCCTGCGAAATAAAACTTTAGTTATTAATCTTCTCAACAGAAGTCAATAAACTTAAGAACTCTTTTATAAGATTATAATCTTTTTAACTGAGCAGTGTTTAATGCAAATCTAAGTCACTAAAATCAAACTTTTGTAAAAGAAATATTTAGGCTAACGGTTCGAATAAGCCGAGGAAATTCAAAGTCCCTCAAAAATTTTCAAAGTCCGAAAATAAAAATAAATTCCTTATCATAATTCTTATCAAATCTAAGAAGGGGTTGATGGTGTGGAGTTAAAGTTCAAGAAATTCCTTATCTCAACTCGGTTGGAAGACGGGTGGGGGAAGTCGGGAGGGGTAGGGAATGGCTGATCCCTGATCTCGAAGCTCCAGAACGCCCAATATCCATCTACTCACTCTATCTGTATTGCGCATCCTGCTACGGGCTAATCATAATATCCTCAAATGGATGGAGATAATAGCTGTTTTGATTTTCTCTTATACGAAATATACAAAAGAGTAAATAATCGCCGAAGTCGAGATCTCCCCCCCCCCGCGGCGCTATCGAAGAGTCGGGGATCATCTGAATGATACTCTTCATGTCGTTGAGAAAGCTACAATCCTCCTTGAACCAATTTTTCCAACTCCCCAGCCGTTCTCTCATTTTTGATAACAGCCATATGAAAATATCCATTTGTTAACTATAACTGCAAGTTCATGCACAAGTTTAAGTTCAACTGTATTTATAAGCATCTTGTGTAGTAACTCTACAGTGTCAATCGTCTTTGGTTACTCACAGAGAACAGAAATTGAATAAAATTGTTTTAAAACCACTCTCAAAAAGTGTACACAACGTAGTCACAGAGTACAGTAGCGGTATTGAGTATCTGTAGGCTAATTTCCACTACAACACTAGGTAACCTATACAAAAGGAACTGAGGGTGGAGTATTAATGGCCATCACCGGCCTCAGCATATCTTCTCTCGCAGGAGGTAATGTATTAATTGATCGGACTGGAATTAACTGATTTCTGTAACCATAAGGGAATCTTAAAAATATTATTTATCCGGCAGCTTCTCATACACGTACAAGTAGTGCACCTCCAGAATTAAAAATTAAGTATTGTAAAATCGTGCAAGAATTCCACTTCCCGCTTTCAATAAATCTACTCATTTTGGAACTCCCTGTATTCGAAAGTAATCACTTTCGCAATAGGAGGTAATAGTTTGCTTTTAGTTTTGATCATATTCACTTTGATGAATGCGGATTGCACTCCTAACAAAGATATTGCATGAAAAATAAGTGATTTCGGTAAAATCAAATTTATTCAACATGAAAAAATGTTTTAGAATAGAAGACATTTAAAATAGAAACTAGTAAAACAGTAACCTCAAACAGTATTAAATTAAACATCGTTGTAGCGAACTGTCAACGGACTGAAAAGAAGTTTGCTATATCCGATTTTTCAAATATGGCTACACAAAATTTGCCAAAATCTTTAGACACATTTTTGTGTGGTGAAAATAAATTCACACAATTATATTTATTAATGGGATATAATAAATTAAAATACGCATTTTGCCACATCTTGGTTCCGTTCAAATATTTCTGGTAGGCCGAGATTACCAGTCTAAGATTTTTCCAAATGGTCTCAACTGTAGACATAGAAAGTGAAAATTCTCTGCAAATAGAACATTGTCTCTAACCATTTTCTATTCTCTTGATAATGTTCACCTTATCCTCAATGGAAAAAGTTCTCTGTTTACTATCACTGCCATTTTAAATCTACGAAATGTCAACAACTCAAACGATATTCAGCAAATGGAACTGAATAAAGCGAAAGAATATGTTGTGACGTATGATCCTCATCTCTTATCAGTTCTGTCAGCCACAAAGGAAAAAAGATGTGCATTCCCTCTGGAGGCAAAATGGAAGCGGTATGGAATGATAAATCATTCCCTTGTCGACCGCCAATAGTCACACTGGATTGACAATGACAATCACAGGGTGGTTGCTGCTGATACGGTCGCTTAACCCTCTGAGTGGTTCGGTCTTCTTTCTAAAGCGATTCGAAAAGCGAGCGGCTGCAGAACCTTTATCTGTTTTAAAAGTATCTTCCTCCCAACAGAAGATTTTCCCAAAAGCGCAGCAGATCAAGTCTCTTCCCCCCCTCTCAACTGTGGACAATCAGCCCTTGGAGGGGCGGGTAACCGCAAGAATCCGTTCTATTCAGCTTGGAACCTATTCAAACATAGTTTTACTGCTTTCGGAGATACCACCTGTCGTGTGACAAAATTACACCTCATGTCTTCGAGATGCCTCGTTCTGCCCGTGTCCATTAACACTAGATGACAAAAATAAACACCGTTAGACTAGACAAATGCCAGACCGTTGGGCCAAAAAAA
>BGPR01016020.1:9370-35491 GCA_013235015.1 Araneus ventricosus
TGAAATTAAATATAGTTATTAAATGAAATCTAGTTATGAAATTAAATTAATTCAATTAAATAAGCAATTAAAGTACTGAATTAATGAAACAATAAAAATTATAGCAATGGAACTGTAAACCTAGTAGCATTGAAGCCGGTTTTGGAAAATTAGAATAGAACATAATAGCACAAAAATGAAAAAGAATCTAAAAAAATGTTGAACAAAATAAGAAATTGGAAAAGCTTAAAAGAATAATTAGGTTATCCTAATATTTTAATGAAAACAAAAGCAAAAAAAATTATATTCTATGAGAAAATTCAAACCAACAAAGAGATGAACTCAAATTAAATGTTAAACATTAGGTAAGACCAAATAATTCAAGCAAAATATTTTTATTAAAATAATAAATGAATAAAAATCATTTATTTGCTATCAAGGAAAAATGGAATAAATTTCAATTCTCTAAAAAATTCTTACTAAAATACTTCTTTGTGTTATTTGAGATTATCACATTAAAAAGGAATTTTATTCTTTAAATTACTATTTATGAACTATTTTTAAATAATTATTCTTGTATAAAACTCAACTACCCAAAACATTAGCCATTATGTCAATGTACAAGGCAAAAGGTTGCCATCGAGCTTGATTATTATTTGAGTTGCTCTGTATATTGGCGTCAAACTCCACTGCAACAAAAACTTGATCCCGACCAGACAATAAACTTCATTCGGCTACAGCATCAAAGCTGCAGTAGCTTTTTGTTAGGGTCAAATATCCCTAACTTCACTTTTTCTAAATAATCTAAAGATTAAACTACTTAGAATCAAGATATTGTACATCATATATCAAATTATAATTTGAAGTATGCATAAAACTCAGAAATATTTTAATTCATCATATCTTCAATAGTAACTTTCAATCCACAGAGGAATGAAAAAGGGAAAATTTACCTTTGCGCCCCAAAACATATTTACCAACACACCATTATGATGGCATTTCAGATTGGAGTGGAAATCCCCTCCTAATAGACCTTATTACCAAAGGTCAAATAGGGATGGCACACACAAATTACCATCCCTACTTTGTTTCCACCACAATCTGATAAAATCATGTAGAATCAAGTATCCCTAGTTACTTCACTAATATTTAAAACTGATTTCCATCGTGGCAATGTGAGTATGTAATTTAGTGTTAAGTAAATAAATATTGAAAACATTAATTTTCTTTTACAATACAGTTTTATACTCTACTGAATTTTATATTGCAATAATTGACACATTTTTAGCTTAAGCTCTGGAAGAAATTTTTGGAGAATTTTTTATTAAAATGTGTAAAACTTATCATTTGGTTTATAATTAAACAACTTATTCTTGAATTTCTCCACCTTTTTTTATTTTCTTATAAACAACCCTTCAGGCTCATACAATAACATGTTTTTTTCATAGAACTCACATCACAGAAAATATATTTTCGACTGTGATATATGTTTTCTGTGTGATATCTACTGTTGAATATATAATTCATACCTCTGCTTTTACTTATTATGTGCTTGATATTTGAACTTTAAATAGCACAAACTCAGTTCAACTATTTTCCTTTTTTTATGTAGCTGTGTCTTTGTTTATGCTGCTAAATAAATCTTTTAAAAATACTTTGACTCTCTATTTATCTGCTACCATTAATCATCTCAAGTACAATCGTACTCGCATCATACAATAGCATGTTTTTCTCACAGAACTCGCATCACAGAAAATATATTTTCTACTGTGATACCATCGGAGAACCATCATGGAATTTGGCATGAATATTGCTAAAATGAGGTTAAATAAAATATTTAAAAAAAAAACCCTCAAATTCTGATAGAGATTTTTAAAAATTTAAATTTAATTTTTAAATAAATTTTTTAAGTAGCTATTATATATTTTATGAGACACCATAAAAAAACTGAACTAAATGACATTAAGTTTAGCTCTTGAAGTCAACTTCCAATCATTTTAAAGATAATAAAATATTCAAAATTTGTGAAATTGTCAAAAAATTATAATTCTGAAATGAATTGCTCAAAAAATTTGAAATTTCATTTTTTTCATGTCTGAGATTAGTACAACAAACAGGCAAAAAATCATTACAATCTAAAACACTGATATAAAAAAGATTATTTTTTTACTGTTTGATTTTATGTGGAAATATCCCGTATCTCTCTTTGGGTTCATGCTTTGTTTGGAGAAGGATGGCATGGCTATTGAAATGAGTGTAATGTTAAACATTTGGTTTAATTTAAACTACTGATATTTTTGGAGAAACATCTGGTAAAAATTGGACAAAGCACTGGACTGTCTTTCTTAAAGTTTATGCAAATATGTGACAAAAAAAAGGTGATGAAATTTTTCATTAAATGCAGATAGGTCATGCTTGAATAACATTCACATCAGTCTTGCTATTCTGCTAGAGTTTAAAAAAATTAATTGAAAACCAACTATAATATAATCTTGCACGCTCAATTTTTTTTTTTTTTCTCTTCGTACTGGCGTGATGAGAACTTTGCCCAGAAGCTTTCTGTGTAGAAAGTTGTGCAATATTGTTTCCTGTACCCTTTTTATTCCCCGCCCCCCGTCTTGGTTCCATTGGAATTTACTTGCAATCGTACTTTTCTGCTGCTTAAATAAAATAATTATTTTTAATGATGAAAGGGAGATCTGGATTAAGTCCTTTAAAAGGGGCCTGTAGGCAATATAAGTTTTGGCATTTGCTTTTCCTCCACAACTTCAGAAACTGTATTTTTTATTGATTTTAATTTAATCTCTATGTGATTCGTTTTTACAACAAAGTGAAATATCAAAAAAAAAAAAAAAAAAAATTGCAGGTCACCTTCAAGAAAGTTGGTTGTAATGTCTAGCATATAAAAACAATTTAAATTTAAGAGTAATTTTAAATACATTGTTTAAAAATGTATGTCATTTTTTAAACAACTTGCATAGTCTTATATAAAGTTTGTCTTTGTCAGTCAAGCATCTGCAAAGCATAGTGGACAACACTGATCTGTAAGTAAATTTGAAGACCTGAAAAATTCCTACGAATAATGTTCTGAAGTTTAAACAATACTTGATTTTAATTTTAATAGGTTTGAGTACACTGCTTTTGTAAATAAATAAAAGCACAAAATTAAATTACTGGGAACATAACTTAAAAAAAAAAACTTGATGCTTGTTGGCCTTCCAATAGTTGCCTCATTTGTCTATTTGATAATCTTTCCTTGATGAAGGGCTTCCTGGAATCTGCTTTTATTAAATTTTTGAAAGAGTTGCTAGGATCAGTATGTGTGGTGATACATCCATCTGCACAATAAGCTCGGTTTTGGATTCACATAAAACAAGCCAGAAGGCGAAAGTAGATTCCTTTCTGTCTATGCAAAGAAGTTTTTATCAATAATGTTATGTTCTTAGGTAAGCTTAAGAGTCGCATGATTTGAATTAATAACATTTGCAGGTCTTATTTTTGACTTTACATTTCATCTCATTTTTACAATAGTATTAGTTCAATGTCAAAACAAATGAAACCAGTGTTGTAATAATTTCACATTAGCATATAAGTATAGCTAAAAATTACTCCTCCTTTTGCTTTTTTTTTTCTTTCTTATTTTGAGCGTAGGCTTTTGGACTTGCACAACTTCTACTTTTTAAACGAACTTGGGGAAACAAAATGCTGTAAAGTTTTCCCACTTAAATGTTTTCTTGTACCTGCCATTACCAACTTTGAGTTGGGGTATGTTTATCACAGGTTGGGAACTTCTGATGTTGAACCACAAAAGCCTCTGTGTGTTCTTATTGCTCTGTGCTGTTCATTCAAGTTGAGTATTCTATGTGTTGATAGTTTCAATTTATTTAATTATCAACTAAGCTAAATTTAAGAGATTTAATTGAAATTAAATGCGGTCAGCATTTGCAGAGAACTAGCTGTTTGCCAAATGTGCCTTGTATTTGAATAAGTGTTATTTCCATAAATTGTGCTAGTACTACTTATATTATAAAAATTTTGGTTTGATTTCACATCAAAAAGAATTTGAAATTTAATTCTTTGTGAAGTGATTTCTTAAATGGATCATAAAGTAATAGGCTGGAAAATGTATATTCTTTGCATATTATTACAAATAATGATACATGTTTAGTGAAAAAAGATATTACATCTCTTTCATTCTCAGGTTTCTATGAATCGGCTTCTCTGCATCTCTGACTGTTGCAGAAAGCTAGTTTGAATTAAAATGATTATTTCAGAACAATCTGGTTATATGTTTTCTAAGTAAACTTTGGAAATAATAAAATATTTCTGAATTCAATACAAGGTAAGGAAACTCGAAGTTCATCATTCAGTGTTCACCTCAGATGTATCACTCTGTTATCCTATCATGTTTTCCCTTCTGAAGAAGTGAAAAGATTTTCATGGTGACAATTTTGAATGCTATCTATTCAGAATTGTTTCTTTTTGATGTTCTATATTGATCTCATTACAAATTTTTATAAAGATATGCTGTGTACATTTTTTCAGCATACCATCTTATTTTTTATTTTGTTATTTAAGGACAAACAGCATTAATTTATAATGCTTTATCATTTCATATTTTCATCAATTATTTTCTAACAAGATTTGAAAAAAAAATTATTATTATTATTTTATATTTGACACTAAACATTTTGAAACTGTAAACTGAGTGCAAAGTTGTAAGTCACGAGTACTATGTGAGAATTTCATCTTTCATGCTTGGAACTTCATCTATTTAACCCATCTCTTTACTTTCATTTATTTACCCCAAATTTTAAATATTTCTTTTTCGTTTTTTGCCTTTTTTACTTTACTTGATAATTAAAAAGAACTTTTCTGCCTGACATTATGTTAATGTTGATTTTTAACATTATTATTGGTGTGTTTAATATTGTCTTATCAAGCACAAAGTATGATTGTGCATGTTTGATATTTTATCATATATCACTCGGAAAAATATCACAATATTAAATTTTCCATTTTTTTACATGCAATACTTCAAATCATGTGCATTTCTTTGAGACTTAATAATATTAAAATTTCAGCTTCTATATTTATAGTAAGAGAGAACAGGGCAGCCTTTCAGTTCAGCTAACATTCTGTTATCTTATGGGAAATAGGCAACCTTCAACTGCTTCTCCTGTAAAATTGCAGTTTTGCATATTGCGACAGTGTTTTTCCAAGTGAATAATACATATTTCTGCACTTACCTGTCTTTGACTATGCAATCTTTGGCAGGATCTTGATTATAAGCTTTTTTCACATATCACATCTAGTCATCTTATGATATTTGCATTTTAATATACATTGCCATAACCAGAACTCAGTATAGTAAAATTTTTCTAATTTTTAAAAGGTTTATAAAGTTTTTTTTTTTTTTTTTTTTTTAAATCTTTGCTGATTCTGCGACAATTCTAGTCCAATTGTTTTATGGTTCATACTGAAGAGCATAAATTGGGATGAGATCTTTTGCTAAATGCAGCTAGTTCATGTTTTTCAGTTATATTCAACTCAACCTTTTTATTTAGTTTTACCTTTAAAAAATTAATGAGAAGCCATTTGCAACAATTCTTGCTCAATTGAACTATTTTTCTCTCACCGACACAATGAGAACTTCGTCCTTTTTTGTGTATATAAAATAGTGCACTTTGCTCAATCTGCTCTTTTTGTATTTTGGCCTCCTTGGAATGTACTTCCACTCCTACTCTTCTATCCCTATATAAAAATCCACTTCTTTTATATTACTAATAAAATAGCCCAGATCCTCCAGTAACGCTCTGACGTCATCAACAATAAAACTCGCACCATAGCACTGCGAGACGTTAAACAGCATTACTTCATTGTTAGAGAACCTAAATTTCAGTAATTTTAAATTTAATAGAGTAATTGTCGTTCTAATTTCAAATTTGATAGCTCTAAAATAGTGGAATAAAATTTGCTATCGATTGATATAAAATTTATCTCGCTATGATCAATAGTTCCCGAGAAATTTTAAATTATATTAATCCTATATTTCAAATTAATTTCAGTTTTTTAATAGAAAGTAGTAAATTATGTCAGTGGTATATCATGCGTGTGATATAGTTTGAATAAAGAAGTATGTAAATAAAAAAATATTTCCCATCATAAAATGCATGCTTATTATATTTGTTTTCAGTCAATGTTAAACATTTCTCTCGCATATATATATATTTAAACACATGAAATTTGATGGGAAATCTCTCGAATGAAGAGGCAATTTGCACCCATCATACCCCCATGACGGGTGATTTTCTGGTATATAAATGTTGTAGAAGCAGCTAAAAGATTAATTTAAAAAAAGCTTATTACAGTAAAACTTCAATTCACCGTCATGGCCCAGACCAGTACTGCTACGTATAGATGGATAACAGAAATCTATTAATACACATATACAGTAACATGATTTTGCAGCTGGCTTGAGATGAAAATAAAATCCTTCAAAAGTGAAGAATACATACATATTGTATATAATTTTACAAAACGATCGATATAAATTTCAATATAATAATTAATATAACTTCAATACATCAATAATTTAACAGAAATGATGGATTAGATTTAAAAAAAAAGATGACAGATAACAGAAACTGATGGTTAAATGAGTGACGGTTAATTGAAGTTTTACTGTACTTAAATTTACTTGAAGATCATGTTCTATTTTTAAAAATTCGTCTCGTAAATCTTTTGTTTGTTGTTTTATTTGGTAAAATACAAAATATGATTTGTAGCAGTTCATTACTCCATCATATAATTTATAACATATTATGAAAATAAATATATATATATATATAATTAAAAAGAAAAAGCACCTATTTATTTTTTAAACTATAATTTCAAATGGAGATAATGGCAGGATCAGTAATATGTAAAAAATATTTATCAGGTACATTTTTTAAAAAATTAGAACGTGAAACATTCAGTGATATTATAAAAGTGATTGAAATATGAAGGAAAATAAATGCAATGGAATAACAGTTGAACCTGTAAAATCATATACCTTAAGAATAAATTATCATGTTATCTCAAAAAAAATAATCCTTAACTTTTAAAGGTGCATTAAAAACACTAGAATGACATTTTTGGGGAAATAATTCAATCAATAATTGAGAACCATAGTTCTTGATAGTATACATTGAAGATACAATGCTCAAAAATTATTAAATAACACACTTAGGGAAGTTTGCAAACATAAAATGATAGAATATGTGAACTGTTTTAATTTTTTCAGTGAGTGAGATTAGTCCCAACAAAATGAAAATTCATATTTGAAAGTCGGCAGTATGTTGAAGGTTATGATTTCACACAATTTTTTCAAAGAATTAAACACGCACTGTTGCATCTGGTAAGATATCAGCTCTGTAATTTAAAACCTATTATCTGATGTCTTGAAATCTGAGCTTACCAAGAGTTCTGTTAAAATCAAAGTTCAGTGTATATTTTTTCACAAGGATTCACGACATTACTATGAAATGTCTCTAAGTCCTTGATGTATATTAACTCATCAATAATTTCATATTCTGGATACCAAATTTCTTTGAATGCTTTCTGAATATTTTCGAAATTCATTGGTTCTTTATCAAAAGTTTCATGGAATTCTTTTTTCTGAAAATCGGCCGTGTTCCTTGTCTGTTCTTCAAAACTTCCTTCTGCTGAGATACAAATTTCTTCGAAATTAGGAACTTCCATGTTTCCGAAGTCCTTTAACTCTTTACATTCTGTCTGCTGTTCGAAATCAAGGGAATATTCCTTCCCCATTTCATCAATTTCGGGTTCCGGCATCCCGTGCGGCAGATATAACTCTATAACTGAATCCAATCTTCTCAACCATCTATCTTCTTTTTCCCTGTGTCGCCTAAATTTATTTTCTAATTGTTTTAAGAAAACTTCTTTTCTTAAGTCACGACGATCTTTCTTCTCATTTTGACTTCGATATTTCTTCCATTTTTGTTCACAAAGTGCTTCCGGATTTATTTTCATTATACTTTAATTAAATTGCGATCAGCTTGACAAGAAAATTGTAACAGAACACACAGTATCCAACTTGCGAGCACTTACTTGAGGATTCAATTTTCGCGTCAGATGTTTTCTACTGATTTTTCGTTCTCTCCGTAACGAATTCGCCTATCCGGATCCTCAAAAGGTGCGACTGAACTCGAGTCCGTAAATCGTTCCGGAGTCTCCCTACGGATCCGGACATCTCGTTCCAATCCGGACTCCTCGTTTCAGACTGAACGATTAGTCCTTTGGGTGGGAAGGAGGAGATAGGGAAAGAATGTTGTTCTTGCCGGGAAGGAAGGCGTCTTGTCTCTGTTTGTTCGCCATAATTTGTTGCAGATAATTTTCTTCTCGAGGAGAGGATGCCAAGACTCGGTTGATTTGAATGAAAGCAATCGGTACACTATGCATAAAGATCGATTTCAGAGGTTGTTTACAAAGGAACCAGTAGAATAGTTGGTTTGATTAATGATTCCATTTTTTTTATTCCAATTAGGTTAAAGATTTTTTTGTGATTAATAACATTCAGGCTTTTGATATCGCTTGAGAAGTAAAAGCAGTGGCGGTTTTCCGCACAGGCGTAAGAGGTGACCGTCTCGTGTTTCGAGAATCTAGGGGGCCTCAAAATCTACGCAACATACATCGCAGTGCTAAGCCGGTGTCGAATTTACGATATTGCAGCCTTAATTCAATTCACAGAAAAGATTCTTGTAAAAACTAAAGGAGTGAAAATAGTGGAACGGAGCATTGGGAGGAAATAAGCCTTGGGGATTTATTGCCGTCGAAATTCCACCATCCGCATTTACCGATGTTTCTCCAAAACGTTGAAACCGATCTAGCAACCCTCCGACTATTGGAACAGGACACCTCTTCTGTGCAAAGTCCAGCCGCAAGGACTCATTTCATCGGAAGCGAGCGGAAAGACTGAAGGGATTGCATCCCTTTGTGTGAAAAGGGTGCAGTTCTTTTGAGAGATGGCTATAAGATATACTTTTTTTGTAGTTTCATTTTACTGTTATAAAGTTGAAAAACAAGGGAATTCGCCTATCTTTAAAAGAAACGGTATTCTTGGCTGGAACTGTTACTAGAGAGGAAGGGGGAAATAAATCTTGCCCCTTGAAGAAACCAATTGGCATCATTGAAAAGGCGACACTCACGCTTTTCTTTAAGCGTTTTGGGGGGCGTTTATATAGTCATGTTTATAACGTTTTAGTTTAGGGGCCTCAGTCTTATTAGTCTTTCTTTCGTGGAAAATAATTGGAGAGAAAAGTTGTGCTTCT
Source organism: Araneus ventricosus (assembly GCA_013235015.1). NCBI lineage: Eukaryota > Metazoa > Arthropoda > Arachnida > Araneae > Araneidae > Araneus > Araneus ventricosus. The sequence continues at coordinate 18,685 of BGPR01016020.1, forward strand.
CTGTTTTAAGTTAGAAGAAAGTAGGACGTGCGTAACGCATCTTGTAAAGAAAAGGAAAAATTCTTCTTTCTTTCTCAGAGAGACCTTATAGTGTCTTGAGATGGAAGTGGTCAAAAGATCCATGTTCGACTACCAAATATGAAAGCAATATCAGCACAAAAGCAGGCGAGTACCTACATTTCTATTTATAACTTAAAAATTGAAAGAATAAAAATATAATTTGTATGTAATTCCAGATACTTTTGTAGATGTTAACCACTCGTATGCCGTGTTGGTTGAAAAGTAACTAAAATAATGAGAGTAGTAAAATAATTCTGTCAAAAAACATTAAAATATTCATCTGATTCGCAGCTATCAAAATCCAAACATGTATTAAATTTCAATGCGAATGCTGCCATTTATTTAAACACTAAATAATTTTTATTCAGTGTATGTTTATTATCACTAAAATTTGTTTCGGGATTGCCACAATATGTCATCAGCATTACACGACGTTGCAATTATGAAGTGATGATTTTAATTCATAATTTTGGAAACAAAGCCTTTTTTTTAGTTCTTCTTAATTCTTTTTCTTTCCAAAGGTAAAAATGAATACTGTACCCTAAATGCCCTTTTTAGCGCATTTCCGTAATTCGCTAAGAAATTTTAATTCGGACGTTCAAGTGAGAAGATTGATTATATATATATTTTTTTAAAGATAAAAGAGTTTTGAAAAGAAAAGTAAGAATTTTCAAATTCTTTTTAGTAAGAAAGAAACTTTAAGAAATTAAATATCTTATAATCCATTGCATCTCGTATCTTCTATACTGCTTACGTCAATTCGAATCTCTTTAACATAAAATTTTTGAAGTTGATTTAATTACCGAACTTCTAAACAAGATTCGTATGCCTTTGTTGTGTGCTATGGCTATTGATTCAGAATATGTTTTACTGCATTTCATTGGATATCTCTTTAAATTATTTCAAATCATTTCATGCATAGTTTTATTTCTAAATACATTTAAATCTTGAGGAAGTAAATGATTTCGTAAATTATATTTTTAAATAAAGTTGATTTTTAAATTATAAAAAAGTTAAAAGCACAAATTTAAAAAATTTGTCTTAAGCTAAGTTATGTTTGCTCGCTATTATAACCGGTATTTTATGATTCATTATTATAATAAATACGTTAATTTATATTATATTAATTTTTATTATAAATATAATAAATCATCAATTAAAAAAATTATTAAGAAATAAAGATTGAACAAAGTAACGGATTAAAGAATCCATCAGATGAACTTTCTTAAGGCGTCACTCAACCTGAGTGGATTCAAAATAAAAGACAACAGGAATGCTTTTCTGCTTTACTCAAAGAAGCACTACCTATAACAATATTCTAAATGACTTTCAATTATTATTTTTTTTACGGCAAATTAGAAGAAAAGGCTTTTGAAACTTGCGTAACAAACTTAACCACAAAATATGCAGATGATATCGAAGAACATTGTTTCAAGGACGAAGTGAAACATTTTATTAAATACACAAAAAATGAAAAAGTAACAAATCCAATGGATATGTACAAATTGATTAAAGATGGTCTAGAATCAACATTTCCCAACGTGGAAACAATTTTAAAATTTTTTCTCACTCTACCAATTTGTAATGCAAGCGGAGAGAGATCGTTTTCAGTTCTGAAACGCGTCAAGAACTATTTGCGGAATAGTATGAGCCAACAGCATTTAAATGAACTGTCGCTTTTATTTATTGAAAATGATGTAGTACAGGAATTGGATTATGAAAAAATTATAGACAAATTCTCAAAATTAAAAGCAAGAAAAGTGACTTTTTTAGTAATTTTATGTCTTTCCACACCTGTTTCTGTGTTCATAAAATTTTACTCCGAATTTCAAAAGTAGCATTTAATTGCTGCTACTAATATATCTGTGATATAATATTTATTTTTGTATCTCCTTCTAAAGTTTAATTTCATTTTTTGTTATCCTTTAGCACTGTAATTTGTTTTATTACCATTGAAGAATGTTTATTTAATTATATTTTTTATATCAGAGAAAGTGTGAATAAACTGAATTAATAAACAAATTTTTCATGGTACACTTTTGATTAGTCATATTATATATAAAACATATTGCTTTGCTTTAGAATTCCCATTCTCATTTTTTAAAGAACACTTTAAAAGAAAGGAACAGTAAAAAAAAAAAAATAATAATAATGATTTACTTTGTAGAGCTTAACAAAAAAAACCTATATAATTTTTTTTGAATAATTATCTTAATTTACCTTAAAATACTGTTTTTAAAATTTTTCGGGAGAGTAATTCTATAGTTTCCCTATTTTTTTGCCTGTATTGTTATTAGAATATACCATTCTATCCTTTGGGACAAAAGAGTTGACACTGCTTATTCCAGCTCCAAACTTAGATGGCTACAAAATGGTTCTGAGTTTATGGTAAAATTCATTATATTTCATGAAGATAAATTGATGATTTATGAGCTCATTTACCATTTTATAAATGAATAAGTTACCTTTATTAAATTTAAATAAAGAAAAACAAAAACTATATTTATTAAAAACAATTTTGAAACTTGGTCTCTGTTTAATATAAAATTTGGATACTGCGATGTCCTACCCACTAGATAGAATCAAAGACGAAAGATATCACTGTCATTTAATTATTTTAAATTTCAAACCAAAAAATCTCTGTTTTCAATAAAAAAAGATTTCTTTATATCTATTTAAAATCATATATATATGTATATATATAAATATAAAAGAAGCAAAAAATAATAGAAAAATGTTATAAATTATTAAATATTAATGATGTAAATTATTAAAAATATTAAATTATATATATATAATTCAAATTGGATAACGAAGACCAAAAATTAAAAGCATAAATAAGTTATTTTACAGTACATTTTTATCACCAATAAAGTTTTCTTGGGAGGGAGCCTCAAAAAATTTTGCGCCTGGGGCCTCATATCGTCAAAATCCGCCACTGAGTAAAAGAGTTGCTAGTAAAAAGAATTCACAATAATTATAATTAAAAATAATTATAATTTTTTGTTCTTAACTCAAGATTTCAATATCAAAAATCATTTCATTAGTTGAATCTCGATAAATTGAAATTAATAGATTTGATAATAACTATTTAAGAGAAAATTTTGAGTCTGTACTTTTTCAAACAATCAAGAATTTTTGGTATACAAGTTTAAGATAAGTCAACAAATAGGAACACATTTTCGAAATTATCAAGAAATAATATTTCTTCCATGTGAGTAATTTAAAGGTCACCGAGAAAATTTTTAATACCTTTTGGTTTTGAGCACTTCATTTAAATATGCCATACCAAGCGTGCTTCTATTGACACGGGTTCTAATCTCAGCCGGCATACTCGCTGCAAGACTAATGTTTTGAAAATTTTGATTTCGGATATTCTCTTTAAAAGGTTTTTTTATAATATATATTCAGTATTTTATTTTATTTTACTCTATATTTCCAAAGCTAATTTATTATTAGATAAGGAATTTTAAATAATTCCTATTCTCACTTAGTTCCCCGATACTTCTATATAATAGAAATTATTTAAAATTTATCTAATAATAAATTAGGTTTGGAAATAAAGAGTAAAATAAAATGCAGAATATAGATTATAAAAAAACCTTCTAACGAGAATATCCGAAATTAAAATTTTCAAAACATTAGCCTTGCAGCGTCTATGCCTGCTGAGATTCGAACCCGTGTCAATACGGCTCGTAACATGGCGTTGTCCCGACCTTGCCACGTAGACACATGCTTGGTATGGCATATTTAATTGAAATCTATAATTAGCTCAAAATTTAAAAGCAATTGACAGGAATTTACTAAAAAATTACATTTTGTCAATGTAGTTAATAACAGATTTAACAGCAGTGGATCTGTAATAACTGCAAAGAGTTGTTTTATATTCCTTGATGATGATTAAAGGATTTTTTACTGTATGGAGCTCATCAGGATTGGGAACTTAATTAGAAAGAAATCTGAGCTGAAATTTCATTACTGAACGCTTCAGTCAATATATTGTTTCCATCAAATTAACTGAAATTCATGGGAAGTCCTAACCAGATAACAGAAATCAAAAGCATCTCAAAATACTTAAGATTCTCGTAAAGTTTCATTAAATTCACTAACGGAATTTTAAATATTTAACAGAAATGTTAATTAAAAATTATAATTAGTAATTAAAATTAATTATCAATATATTGAATTATCTAATTATAATTATTAATCAAAATTATTATCAATATAAGTAATTATCTAATTAAAATTATAATGTTATTGATTATGTTTTATAATTATATTAAAATACAAGTTCAATAATAAAGCCGTTATTATTAAAGTAATTATGGGCAATAAACCTATTTACGTTTCGGATCCGAGTCCACGAAAGGAATGAATCCAAATCCTTTTTGCTTTTAGTTTATTAATTCATTTCACTTCTGGGATAGTTGATCGTCGTTCGAAACGAATTCGGATTTGCAAAGTGAATTGATGATTCCCACCAATGGAATATTATGATTCAAAATTATTTTAAATTAAAAAAAAAATATTTGAATCAATAAATGATAAGGTTCAACGTAAAATTACAGTACTGTCTCATCGCCAGGCTCGTGAATTTTTTGCCAGCTGTTCAAACTCTCCAAACGCCCGCCATCGGCTTGAGGAAAATTCAAGGTTGTCGATCGTGCCGTAATTTTAAGTTTAACCAATCTTAATTTATATTATAACTAGCCCGCTGCTCCGCTCGCGTTTATCTGTTCCATACATATGATAGAAAAAGCAAAACGCATTTGCTTTTATATGGCATAGTTTTCGAGTTTTAATGTACAAATCCTTAAAAGCTTTTAGTACCCTCAATCCTAACTAATAATTACTACTTTAACGGTTTCGAATAAACGACATTGTTGGTCTCGCCGTTTGGACCATATATGTAAAGATTGCTTGGAGTTATTATTCCATAACATGCCATGGGAGAAACAAACTTGATAACGGCAGATTTGTTTGGCATCCTACACTTATCCCAAATGATAAGTTTGTAATTTGTTGGACAATCGTTTTATCAGACCTTTTGCTTGCATTGCATATAGGATTCTCAGTGTGAGCTAAGACCAGAGGTAACTGTGACGGAGAATGTGCTGTTCGGTCACCATTCAAAAGTCTGATAGCTATTCTTGATGGAGCAACGGCAATAGCTATATGACATCTAGATTGGATTTCAGTAAGCTGTCAGCTCCATATGAGGCTGAGGGTCACCGTTCTCTTCAGCAATCAAATTCCCCATTACTTCATACGCTATTGGCTGATCTTCTGTCAGTCAAGGTTTATATGTTCCCACCATATCTTGTAAAATCGTAGTTTTTTAATATGTTACAAATCTCTGTTCAAGGCATCATGTGTGGACTTGTAGGCATGATTAATACGCACAATAACAATGTTTTCCCACTAATTGATTAATATTTGATATCAACTGCTACTAAAACCCAATGATTACAAAATTCAGCAACGCTCAAATAAATAGTCAATAGATAAGATGCAACGTGCTCACGAGGGATTACCAGCGTGAATAATTTTGGAAAACATTTTCGGTTGAGTTTACATTTTTGTATAAACCAGCACCACTTTGCTCAGCACTGTTCTTGCCACCTCGTTGCTTCGAGGCTCTCAGCCACTACTTTTTCAGTTTTAAATACTGGATGAAGATTAGTGGAACAGACCATAAAACCATAGTAGATTTCATATTCTTTGTAGACAACAGATTCCTTTAAAATTGTAAAATCATTCAATAAACCTCATCTAGTTGTAATGTTTTGTATAACTTTTTCACGAATTTCGGCATGAAAGTCTTCAGATCCATAAATACAGAATGATATCGCCCTAAATAAACATTTTCCATCATCTACAATAGGTAGTTTACAATATTTTTGACACGCCATTGTGATGGAATGGCTGGGATCTATATATTTAAAATAATATGGTAAAACCTTCAGACAGTTCGCCAGCCCCAACCACTCGACGGATTTCGATAATTTTTATTTCATATGGAAGCTTATGACGTCTAGATTTGCAATGAAGGGTCGCCTGCCCCACACTACCCCCCCATTTTATAACGAAATCGAAAAAATACTTCTCCTCTGTACATCGTCTATGGGGAAAAACCTTCTAGAAATCCCCAGGCCCGTACCACCTAACCGATTTCGACAATTTTTATTTTATATGAAAACTTATGACGTCTAGATTAGGAATGTATAATTCACGGTTTTTTGATTAACAAATATTTTAGCTATTGATATTTTTAAGTATCTATTCCAAATTACTGTTATTTCAATCACACTTTTAATTTTCAAAAAATCTTTTTCAGTATAAGTAAAGTGTTCTAAAAAATTTAAATAAAAAACTGTTATTTCTTCTACTTATTGTTAATACTTTCTATTAAGTTTTTATGTTTAGTTCTTTGTATTGTCAACAGATGGCACCAGCAAAAATTCTTGTAGAAAGATATGTTGGAACTTGAGTTAACGGATCACAATCAATACTAATCAATCGCAGAAGTCATCATTCGACGTCACAGTCGCAGTTTTCGGTGGGATCACAGCATGGAAGCTTTACCGCGACTTTATACAATTACCGCGATTCTGTCAATCAAGGAGAAAAGCGAATACTTGCTCCATTGAGTTTCCGACGAAGCTTCGAATTACAAAAGCGACGCTATCATTCGAGAATGCATATCACAATAGGAGGGGTGATTCAGAGTAAGACGTCTTAAACCGAGATGGGAGGGAAGTGCGAACTGTGATATAATACGAGACGAGGTGAAGCGTGGCCTGCTTATCTGGAAGGTCACCGGTGAAGACTCTGCTTCCCCCGAGTGGAATGTGGTGATGCCCCCTGTGTTGGGAAGATAGTTCATGCTTTTCATGGCGCCATCTGTTGACAGTATATAGAACTAAAAAATTAAATCTCACAAAAAAAAATTGTTAAAAAGAAAAATAAAAAAAGCTTTGAGTACATTTTATACAAATGACTGAATCGCACCTTTTTGACAGTAGTACTCATCACTGGTATTTGTGATTTTTTAATATTGTGTAGAAAATAACAGTTCGTCAAATATTCGTCACCCCTAGTCTAGATTTGCAATGAAGGGTCGCCTGCCCCACACCACCCTCGATTTTCGAACGAAATCGAAAAAACACTTCTCCTCTGTACATTGTCTATGGGTAAACCTTGTAGAAATCCCCCAGCCCCAACCACCAGACCGATTTCGACGATTTTTTATTTCATATGAAAGCTTATGACATCTACATATGCCTTCAAGGGTCGCCTATTCCCCACCAACCCCCATTTTCGAACGTAATCGAAAAAACATGGAGAATGTATGGTGGAGAAATGTTTTTTCGATTTCGTTCGAAAATGGGTTTGTGGGGGGGGGGGGCAGACCATCCTTCATTGCAAATCTAGACGTCATAAGTTTTCATATAAAATAAGAATTGTCGAAATCGGTCGGGTGGTTGAGGCTGGGGGATTTCTACAAGGTTTTTCCCCATAGACAATGCACAGTGGAGAAGTGCTTTTTCGATTTCGTTCGAAAATGGGGGGCAGGTGACCCTTGATGACATATCTAGTCGTCATAAGCTTTCATATGAAAAAAAAAATGTCGAAATCGGTCGGGTGGTTGAGGCTAGCGAACTCGGTGAAGGTTTTTTTACCAAATTATTTTAAATATATTGATATATAAAATTTGTGTTTGGTTATAATTCTGTGATCCGCATTCACACCTTTCTACATTAAAAAAACCTTGATATCCAAATGATATGACAGTAGTAGGTAACAGGGAAAAATATTCCTGAATTCTAGATACTGCAAAGATAAAAAAAAAAGACCAAAAATTTGTAGTTAGAAAATGCAAAGTTAAAAGGAAATGAAAGTGGAATTGTCCAAAGAAAGCAGATTAATTTTAACATCAATAAAAGTACGGAATGATTAAAAAGTGAAATAAGGTTTAAAATGACAGCAAACAAATGTGTTATAAATCGTTTTTAAAATAATTTTGGAAAGTGAATCAAAATGAAAGAAATAGTGGTACAGAAGGGGAACAGATGTCGCTAAGAAGCTGTCTTTTTTACTTTTAAGATGGTTCAACAATAATTTTTATGTGATGATATGTTCGGAATTTACTGCTGAAAAACGTTAAAAATAACCCTTTTTACTTTCTCGTATACGAAGTATACAAAGAGAAAGTATTGTAATCGTCAAAAAATTCGAACTCGAGATTTTGACGGATCTCCACGTTTTAGACCTCCCTGATTCCGAAAAACACTATTTTGGAATTATGTCTGTCTGTGTGTGTGTCTGTGAACACGATAACTCGAAAACTATTAGAGCTACGGGGATGAAATTTGGTATGTGGTCTTTAAACATAGTTTGTAGGTTTCTATCAACTTTTGGACAAAATCCGTCAACGGGAAGTCTGTCTGTCTGCATGTTCGAGGTCATGCGAACGCTATAACTCAAAAACTTGAAAAGCCAGATGGATAAAATTTGGTACACAGTTTTATCGTCATGAATGTAGGTCCGTATAAAATTTTGGGCCAAATCCGTCAAAGGGTTGACTGTTTGTCGGTCCGTCTAATTTACTTTTGAAGAGAATCCGTCATCTCTACACGCATGCGTACTGCTTACCTCAGTTCCCGTAATACGGTCGGTCATCTTGGCTCACCGCCAAATTCTTCTCGAATAAAAGTGAATTAATTATGGAGTGTTTTCTTTTAATTTTTCTTTCACGCCGAAACATTTTCAAGAGTTGCATATTTGATTGCGGTTAGTTTTACTTTGTATATTTCGTAATGCATTTTTTTCTGAGTGGATTTTGAAATATTTTTACTCTGTCAGAACGAGAGTAGTTGTTAAAAGTAAAGTTATAAAGTAACAAACCAAAATTAGTGTCAATTGATTCATCAGTTCTGTTTTTCATGCTTTTTTAATTTCTTAAGCACTCTGCCAATGTGCATGATATTTTCAACTACAACTATCGGTAGTAAATTTGTGACAATCAGATCGGAGATATTGCTGGCAAGCTAAAAGGCTGCTTAGATGTGTGCAAATCTTTTAGTAACTTACATTAGATAATTGAAATTTGGTATGTGGTCTTCTAATTTATCCACGCGGTGGGAGGGGAAACAGCACCTTTTTGGGAAAGCATACGAGAAAGTTTAGGGGAGGCCACTCCCGCTGGTTTTTTTAACTCGGGCTAAAACCTTTTTAACAGCGTAGTAAATCCTTTCAGGTACGATGAAACATGTGTGCCAAATTTCTTTCAAAACAGACATTGCATGTTTTATATATAGATTCACAACATAATATTTCGATTTTGAACTCAAATGATATGACAGTAATTTTTATTAGGGAAAAATAATACCTGAAATATAGATATTAAGAAGTTAATAAAAGGGGTAATAAACTTGTAGTTAAAAAAATGAAAAGGTGTGCTTTTTTGTCTATTGGTAGATTTAAAAAAATATGATTTTGAAGGTAGTGCGAGAAAATAGATAATGCAATAAAAACTGAAAAACTTATAAATGAACTATAATCTTATTCAGTATTATAAATTTAAAAAAAACCAGTCATTTAAAAGACATATAAGCATTAAAAATTTTTAAGTTGCTAAAATCTTAGACAAAATTAAGGCAAACTATATAGAAGTTGCAACGATTTTAAAAAGCAGCGTTTAGAGGAAATTTACCTCTCTCGCATATTAAAAGTTGTGAAATTCTGCGAGCAAAAGTGAAAATGTTTACAGAAATCAATTTAATATTGGCAAAAGCAAGAGAGTGGCAGATGTGATTAGGTTTAAGATTAGAACAAACGAAAGCATTGTTACAAACAGGGCCGGCCCGAACAAAAGCGGGGCCTGGTGCAAAGTTGATTTGCGGGGCCTTAAAACAAATTTCGTACAACAAAATAATGTATTGCATTTTACTATTTATTACATATCACAATTTCGTATACTAAGGACTAAAGTAATACATGAAAATAAATAATTAAATTATTTTTATAATACTAATATTTCAATCGCACAAAAATCGTTAATAAATCAAATAACAAGAATTACTGCTTTCTAAATAAAATTTGGTATGCGACTTACTAGAATAAGTATACAATATGTGATTTTTGTTTAATTTTCTTTTTTTCTTATAGCAAATTCGTCGATAATACCATCATAATTTGCTTTTTGATTAGTTCGGATTCGATAGATAGAATGGCTAAAGATGCTTGAGGCTAAGAGGTTCTTTACTAACGTTAGATCTCTAGCAATTTTTTTTATTATTTTCAATCTCTTGAGAAAGTTCTTTCTGCAGATGTGGCGGTCGTGTGGAAGTCAATACTATTTTCAGAACGGTAACAAAATTTGGCGATGATTCAAATAAATTATTTTTAAATAAATATTGTAATACTGTGTCCTGGAGAGTAAAACTCGACGATAAATTTTGATTTCGTTAAATAAATCAATGCCATCAATTTCCATTTTGCAACATCAATCACCTGTGCGAGACCATCAGAAACGCGGGACTTTGTGCACTCGCATCGTTTGAAACCCCTAGGGCCGGCCCTGGTTACAAATTGTGTTTAAATTTATTTTTAAAATTGCTTATAAATGAGAAAAAAAAGTCATACAGAAATGGAACAGGTATCACTGGAAAGCTAATTTTTTAAATTTTAAGAGGGCACGAAAATAGTTTCTGTGCGAAGAATATGTTTCAAAGTTATGGCAGAAAAATGTTAAACCTTTTTCAATCCCTCGTGGAGCTAGCAACTTTTTAATTGCGTAGCTAATCCTTCTAAGTGCTAAGGAACATGTGTGCGAAATTTCGTTCCAATCTTTCAAGAGGTGTGGAATTGTATAAGGTTCAAACACACAAACAAACAGACATTGAATTTTATATATATATAGATTTTTATGGACAATTTTCCTGTTTTGTTTACCTGCTTCTACTTTCTGATATAAAATTACCAAATCTATTTGACTATTACAGTAGACTCCGCTTAATGTGATCGCGGTTAATGTTATCATTCGCTTTATATTATCAAAAAGCCTCTGGTCCCGAACCAACGTATTCAAATGTACACAAAATTATTAGTTTAGTGTGATCACAACATCGTTCAATGCTATCAGTTTTGAAGTAGAGAATTGACCGATCCCTCATTTTCAACCAGCGTTAACGATTGGCGTTTGTAGAATTTCTCGCTCCACTTCTAAGGAAACATCTAGGGGCCACTTCCCCCCACACATTCCAAGAATTTTGGGGTTTATTTTTCGTGACCTCTCTTTGAAGGTCGTCCGTTTAGCAGGCAGGGTCGTGACCGTCGGTAATTTTCACTGAACCTCCTGAAGGTATGCAAAAGGAAGAGTATGAAGAGTGGATGTCCATTGACGAGGACATTCCAGTAGCTGCCACACTAACAGATTTGGAAATTTGCCAAAATGTTTGTAAGCAAGACCAAGCAATAAAAGTTGATGATTCCGACTTGGACGAATGTGTTGAAGAAAACCTTCCAACGGACGCCGAAATGAGGCAAGCACTTGATATTTTGAAACGCGGCGTGCAGAATCGTTCAAAAATTTAAAAAAAACAATGCGAGTACGAACGATATATAAGTGAATTGTTAAGGACTAATTGTCGTCAAGCAACAATTAATGAATTTTTTAATTGTTATTTTTGAAATAAATTATAGATAGTCCTGAGGGAAGTGTTTTTTCTTTTTGTTTCTTTTCCCTTAATGTGATAAAAATATAGTTGATTTTACCTAATTCGGTTATTGTTATCAATCGGTTATATCAAAATTCTTAAGTCCCGAAGTGATCACATTAAGCGGAGTCTACTGTATTTTGAATTCCAAGATCTGATCTTGGAATTCGAAATTACACTATATGCCCAAAAGTATCCGGACACTTGCAGATTTTCACATTTTTTAAAATTTCTCCGTAATGGTTTAACCGACTGCCTTTAAACTTCGGACATGTAAAGAATAGACAATAACTCACATTTTCCATTGAAGATTCGGTCCTGAGGGCAATTAGGGGACCGTCTACAAACTGATGAAGACAAAAACGTTTTTGGCCCACCCCGCTTCACAGAATACTGATAACAAGATAAAACTTTCAGAAATGGTAATGTTTAATGTGCATAATATTTACAGGAATTTTTGTAAACTCAGCGCAATTATTTGGGAAGATATAAAGGTTTTCTTAAAAAATCTCAAATTTCCCCACCTGTTTTTTGCTTATAACATGCAGAGTATTATGTTATATTATACGAAACTTACAGAAAAAGATGACAATATGTTAGAGAAGCATTTGTGTGAAACTTTGGAAAAGAATTGTTGAATATTACAGGAATTGTGAGCATTTTTAGTAAATATAGTTTTACTGCGCATGCGCGAAACATAGTGTAATTTTTCTTTCACAACTTTAAAGCCAGATATATAGGGCAACTTATATAAAAACATTCAGTTCAATATCATTGATATTCAGAAAGATATCGGCATTACAACGAGCAGAATTTTAGCTCCTGTCGAAGAGAAGCTAAAAGATGAGGGGTTGTACACAAATTGATATTTTTAAATTTTATATCTTTAAATAGTTATATTGAATTGTATAGTGGTTAGAATTTGCTGCATACCCATGAACACTTATCAATTACGTGCATAACTTAAATTCCAGTTAATTAGGCACTATAAATAACAAAAATTTTATTACTTTAATGGGGTCAATTCACGGTCACGTGTCAAATCAAAAATGGCAGCGCTTAGAGCCTTCTGCGGATCTATTGAGGGTCTCTCCGTAACGTTAATGGACTTTATGCATGTGACGTCACATCCATCGACACATGACCATCCGGCAACAGCCAGCGCTCAATCTTAAACAGCTGATATTATGTTTATCGTTATGATGTGCATATCAACTATATGTTGGATGTCAGTTAATAAATGGATAATTGAATTAAATAATCAGTTTATTGATTTTGCATTTTATTTCAGATTCTTGGTGCTAAATGCAAATGTCCTGGTGGTACAATTCCTTCTTCATCTAAGCATGTTTTTACTGTGCTTGCTTTCATTATTCTCATTTTGATATTCTTTATAAAATATTACCTCATTTCAAGATCAATATTATCAGATAAATTTCCTTTATTTTATTTATACAAAAGAGTATGAAAAGTTTAATTTTCATCTGGAAAACTCTAAGTTAGTAATAAAAATGAGAAATAACTTCTTAAAATGCAATTTAAATTTTCAGAAATAAGATGTTATATACAGATACTTTTTTATTTATAATATGTATATTATACATTCTTTTAGTAGCAAATAAATTAGTTTAGCATTATAATATGTGTAATGAGAAATTATATATAATATTGTAATAATAAAATAGTGTAACATTAACCAGACTAAATATTTTTTTATCAGCACTTTCATTTTATTGCATTTCCATGCAAACCATTTTTAACTTAGAAAGCTTTGTGTAGGATATAACTAAGTATACTTAATACACATCTCAAAATTGCTTTGCTAACTTGGAACACATATAACAATAGCTTTTAAGGTTATTATTATTCCCAGTCGTATTATACAGCATTATATTGATAAAAATACACGAATGCACAAATGTTTAAATTATATTGCATACTGTGTCACCAGATGACTTAAAGTAACAAAAAAAAGGAATGTTTGATTTTTTATTTGCTGTTGAAAAGGAACCATACTTTTACTTTTCTATCCATTTAAAAAATATAATGAAACAGTCTGCTAGCTTTCAAAACCTTATTTTTGCTGTAATTGAATGTTTTGTATATATGGTTCATGAAAGATGGTGAGGATGGAAAATACCTATCATATGCTAATTTCATGAACTCGTCACATCCACTGGCACATGCAGGAATGGCGCTAGAGTTTGCCTGACGGGGGGGGGGGCCCAATTTGCCCGCCAGGGGGCACAGTCTCCCCGATAAGGGCGCACGACCTGCTGTACGGGGGGGACGAGTGTATTGAAATTGGTCTCAAATTTTCACCATATTATTATTTATCAACTACAGTTGAATGCCCCTTACAGAATTTTCCCCGACGGGATACATAATTTTTCCCCGACGGGGGGCCCTGCCCCCCCCTCTGGGCACATGTCCCTCAAAGTAGAAATGTTTTACATGTTAATTCTAAAAAAAGATTAATTAAGATGATTCTTCAGCTAACGATCTTATTGAAATTTAGTATATTTTAGCATAACTTTTCGATTGTATTTATTAACACTAAAAATAATTGTTAGCACATTTTAAAATTTTCTTGATTTCTGAATCACTGAAATCTAATTATAGATCAACTTTTTTTTGTTTTTATTGCATGACTGTACAATGCATTAAAATCTAGTTATTCAATGTATTTTCTTACAGATTATAAAATAAAATATAAATACTAACAAAGTAAATCTCCTTCTTGCTAGCTAATTTTCTCAAATAAATAAACTATATACCTTTAATGTGAAAATAAGAAAAAAGATTTACATTGATATTTATATAATATTTTCTCTTTTTTTTTTTTTAGCTTAATAGCTATTAATAAACGCTATAACAAGTTTTCTAAGACAACTACACTCTTCTGAATAAATAGATAAATTATCAAGTTAATTGAAAATGTGATTAGAATAGGATTTACATTTGCATCAATTCAATTTTTTAATTGTAGATTTTTTAAAAGGCAAATTATCAAACCATTACTAAAAATGCAAAAATTGAATTGTTCATTGAAGAAACTTAAATGATAGGTTTTAGAAAGAAATTACTAGGATATTGTTGAGAAACACAGTAAGTGAATTTTCAAAAATATGATGGCGAATTGAAATTCAAGTACGAAATGATTTTAATGAAAATTTTTCTGTATTATTTTGCCCACGTTGGGCAACACTGTTATATAGTGAATATGTGTAATGTTTCAAATAAACACAATAAAAACAGTTTAATGCAAAATATTGTTTTATTACACAACAGAGCCCACTTTTCAAATTACTTTCCATGGTTGTATGAATGTTTATTGTATTCAATTTCAGACACAAAAACAATGTTCAGTATGCAAAAAAAATTGTAAATGACATAATTTAAAATTATAACACATAAAAATGGATTGTTCAGCTAACGAAAAAGATTATGGTTCCTCAAAATAATATTTGTAACTAGAGTAATAATAATATTTTTAACGCTTCATATACTTTCTCAAACTACAATGGGAAAAGATTACAAACTGAAAATTAGCAGAAAATATTTTTAGATTTTTTTTCCTTAATATTTAACATTAGAAGAAATTTATAGTCATCTACGAATTTCAAAGTTGCTTCTACTTTTGTACTGTAGCAAACTCATAAACTGATACGATGAAATAAAAATATTTTGAATGCACATGTATAAGATTTTATGTTTAAAATAAAGAAGAATACCAACCCAAAAATAGAGTTGTTAAATTGTCAGATGAAGCCAATAATGTAGCACAGAGACTTCAAATTTCATGATTTTTTTTAAAACCAAATAATCTCTTCAAGTTTTCTTAGGTAGACAAATCCAATATAATTTAATAAACTAAGCACATTTAGGAAAGGTCAATAATTATAAAACAAATAAGTTATATAAAAAAGTACTATAAAATAATCTAAACATAATATGAAAAAAGTTAAAGATGCATGTATATCTTGAATTATATATCAAGCCACTTCAAGAAAATCAATTACAACTGTGGTGCAAGCAAATACATGCAGTCACAGATGAAAAAGATCATCTTGTTGGCCAGATTTAAGCCAAAGGGCTGTCTTCTGTCTCCACAGTGTACCTTCAAGTGTCGAAAGCAGGTTCAGAAATATGAAATGGATACACATCCATTTTTATGTTGAATATAAGGCATTTGGAAAATGCAGTTATCTTCATTTACAGACAACAGATTTGATTCATCATACTAAAAATTTATATGTAACTTTACAGTGAATATAAATTATTAATGCATGCTAAAAATAACATGCATTAATAATAAATTGCATGCATTAATAATAAATTATTAATGCATGCTAAAAACATATGTAACTAACTATAAACATCACTAACTAAAACATATGTAACTACTAACTAAATTTTTATTGGTTTTCATACTTAATATAATAAAAATATCAGTAATTTCCAAATACTATTATTATCATCTCGATTTCAGAAAATCCATTATTATCAGAAATAAATTTTACATAAAATAAACATTTAAATATTTTCATATTGTAAAAATACTTTATATATATAAACTAACAGTTTTTACAAGTTACAAATAGTAGGTAAACTACAAGTTAAAAATAGTAGATACCAAGAATACAAAACAGATGATGCATCATGATATTAATAAATAGTAAATGAAACAATAATATAAATATATTATTTGCATGATTATTAACAAGTTACATATTACAATTTTACGGCCAAACGATATTTTTAAATATATTTATTTTATGGCGAAACGATTTTTTATCTAATTAATTTCTTTTCTTGAAATATTTTAATAATTCTACATATATATTTTTTTATTCGTTACGAATATTAGATGTGTTCATGGGTATTCAGCAAATTCTAACCACTGTGCAATTTAATATAACTATTTAAAGACATAAGTTTAAAAAATATCAATTTGTGTACAACCCCTCATCTTTTAGCTTCTCTTCGACAGGAGCTAAAATTCTGCTCGTTGTAATGCCGATATC
>BGPR01016021.1:0-35491 GCA_013235015.1 Araneus ventricosus
AAATTCGTCTAATATTGTTATTAATAATTGAATAATATAATTTTTTTATATTTTATAATATTATTAGTATATTGAGATTATGTTAATGTATAATTTGAATTTTCCATAATGATGACGTTCTCTCATGCTCCTATTAGAAACTTAATGGATGATTACTGTCCTTAGTTTAATCTTTTTTTCTGATTTCACATCTAAGCGACAGAATTTCAATTAAGTACTTATCTGAACAAATAGAACAAGAAAAAGCTATTATGTGTTTTCAAAAGCGAAAACAATCAAAGGACTAAATATTGTAGACCGTCAGTCAAAAGAAAAGGACATATTAAAAAAGAAAAAATGTATCAAAATAAAAAAAAAATAAAACATTTGTGAATCAGCATCTGCATTTATCATACGCGTATGTTTGAAAATGCAGAAACGCAAGCGAAAGAACATGAAATACTATAGACATATTTTAAACAAATTTGTTTTCAGCGGACAAAAAATTAACTTAAGGATTTATTGCTGATGATGGCTGACATATCATGCAACAGGTCCACATGAACTGTATATCTTTGGTGGAATCAGATTACGAACATGTTGTTCTCGGACTCATAAATCTAGACTCTACCACCAGACAACTGAGAGACGACATCAGTATAATAACGGTTAAGTGAATGGATAAGTTCAAGAAGTTACAAGTAATTCAAAAAAAGCTTTTTCCATGTTAACAAACGCGCCCTGGCATATAAGAAACTCGGTAATACACTCTGACTTCAGAGTAAATAAGGTATAAGATCACATCACAAAACTGGGTAAAAATATTTTTATAGCCATTTTAGACTCGTTCGTTCTCAAGCTCTTTATTCTCACAACGATTACAGTTTAGCCTACAAAGCTACAAAATTGTCCCTTCCTCTCAAACATCCATAATAAATGTCTTTCACAATGTCATACGGACTCTCTTCGGTGGTTATTAAAACTTTCTTAAAATCCATGTCACACACAATAATTATGTTCTATAAGTTTTTTTATCATTTCTTCTTATTTATTTCACATCCAATCTTGGTGTTTCCGATGTGTTTTTTATACTGTGGTTTAAGCAGTAATTGAGACTGAGCACTGGTACTCATGTACACAAACCAATCTTGATGATAAATTAAGGTGATTAAAGATAAAGGATAATCCATACATAGACTGTACATCTTGAGTGGAATCAAATCTTGAACATATTTTTCCCTGACCAAAAAAAACCTAAACTCTACTACCAGACCACAGGTATCAAACTGAGACACGACAGCATTGCAATAAAGATTAAGTGAAAAGATGTCCTGTATAAATCGAGAAGTCTCGGTTTTCGACTTTACACATGAATCCCCACAATAACCAATTCATCAGAGTGTGCCAGGTTGAAGTTGATATGTCTGGTTACTTTAAAGTTGGCATAATTAAAAGGAATAAAAATATTAATCCAACTTTTCCAATAACTTAACCTTTCTTCTCCTTCATTCTAATCCTTCTGATCTGAATCAGATCAGATCCATGAGGTCGTTCGCCTTCATCAAATCCAACCCGAAATCCGGTCGCTTAAGCAGGTCATCATGCACCAAGGCCACACAGTCAAGTAGATGTTGCGTATTGGCCTCAATCACGTCGCACTTTGTTCAGTTATTGAACTTCTTATCACCACGAGAGAATCTGAGGGTTTTTAAGTGACCGGAATTTAAGCGATTTAAAGCTGTTTGGTCTTTCCTATCCCCCTTAAAATGCATAGTATCACCGGTGCCTTCACTACGATACCATGAGTGAGCTGGTGGATGCCTTCAAGAAATGTTAACAAAGGTCTTTCTTCTTGAGTATAACTCCAGGTAGGTCAAGGGTTCTACATAGGCCTGAGGATGGTAGTAACTTTTTTAACAAAACTATCAGCAATATCGTTATATTTTAAATTTACATGGTGATAGTATCCATTGTAGATGAAGAACACAAGAATTGCACAGGGTCTTGAGTTTTTTAAAGACATCCCATTCCCCCCTCCGGTCACAAAGATCTCTCCTTAACCTTTAGTGAGTTTAACTCTCTGACTGCGGATATTTTTTCAATCCTTATTTTGATGCAAGTTTATAAACGTGTTCAAAGACTGTTGAGCCAAGCAAGTTTTTATTTATATGGAAAGCTTTATAGGTATAATATGATTCAACGCTATAAAAGTACTAAGTCAACACATTAGTCAGTGAAAATAGCAGTATGCGGCAGAAAATATACTTGCTTCCAACCCGCGGAAATCGCAGGATACGCAGCCAGAGGGTAAATTTTGCTTTTAAACAAATTGTGATTCGGAAAGTTAGGAATCTAGTATTTTTATATCTAGTAGAAAACAGGTACAACAGTAAAATTCCATCATAATTAAACATTTTAAACATTCGATAACTGAGGAGATACGGTGAGGTTCTGCGCGCTCAAGAGGAAGAATGATGAGGTTAGAATTTAATAGGCGATTCCGTCGCCAGGTTGGCGAAACGAGAAGGTTTGATTTGACGAAGATGTTTCCAAGTTGAACCACGTGTAAAGGATGTTTCAAAAATATCTGATAAAAATATACTGGTTGGACAAGCATACAGATATAAATCATTTTCACAATCGAACACGGCGACGGAAATACAAAGGGGATTCGCGACGAGGGTGGGGGCTTGTAACCATCAGCATGTCTTTCTGACACCATAAATAATTAGACGATGATTGATAACAATAAACTTTAATAAAAAGCAACAATAAAATCAACTTGAAAGGAAATAAGATGATCAGAGCCAGATGATACAATTCGATGATATTTTTTTCCTGGATCATTACCCACAATTGAGAGAATCTAAGTAAAGTAACATTAGATGCTATTTTGCTGTGTTCATTTAGAATTGCATGATGACTTTAGCAGCAACAGGAAAACTGGAACTGCATAACGAAACACTTCAGTAGCCGCAGGAAGCCGAGTCACCGAATTAGAACATCGATAGCATCTGAAGACTAGCGCTGCGAGTTGAAGAACTCAAACTCGAAATGAACTACTCGTTGCTTAGTCATTATATCTGGGTTTGATGGAGCTTAAATACACAATTACAAGACGTCGTTTCTCTTTAATTCTTATAGAAGGAGACGCCCTCTCATGGCCGCCACATGCTCTTTGTGAGTGAATTAAGTAAAATACCAGGATACACCAGATGAAATTTATAACAGAGATTGAATGGAAAACAAATTTAGAGTAGCATAACCACCCGGTTCCCTGAATAACAACACACGAAGCGTTTATCGCCTCAGACGACAAGTCCTTTGAACACTTGCTTTAAGTATTTCAAAGGTTTGTTGTTGATGCTGCGTCTTACCTACCATTAATATATCTGTCATGCCGTATACGACTTGTAATGCTGTTATTCATGCAACCGGGTCGTTGAGCTATTGTAAATTCGTGTTCCATTCAATCAGTGTTGTACATTTCATCTGGTGTATAATTTCCTTCCTTTTAATTCACTGACATTAACATTAACGTCACTCTATACCCCCGAGCTAGGAACCCAAAGTTTTCCCTGTCAGTTAAATGGGTATGCTTAGAAGGAAGTGCATACCGTAGGGAGACATGATTGAACTCTCATCCATCATTGCTTCCGTAACAATCAAACCGAAAACCCAAAGAAACCTTGCATTTCTGACCCCATTTCTTATTATGAAAATTGCTTGTTTCTGTACGGCTGACCTACCCTTTCATTTTTGCCAGATATTTTTGAAACACCCTGTATAATGTTTCATAATTTTTTCAATCTCTTAGAGAATTTTTGTTAACTGATTCATTAAAAATTCAGCTCACTATTATAAGATAGGGAAACTTCAAGCTTAAAGATCGCTAATATATTTTTTATTCATCCAATTATATTACAAAAAATAGCAGTAGTGTTTAGGAATGCACAAACTATAAAACTTTCCTATCATTGCTTCTGAAGTTAAACTTATCTGCAACTATATTCCCGGCGTTGTTCGGGATAAAAAATATTTTCACGTGTAAGCTCTTATAACACATTCAATGCAATAAAACAGTTGTTCTCAGCAGCGTCTTAAATTGATTTCCGCTCATCCACTCCCGTCCTACCTGACCCCCTCAGCCAACAGTTACAGCTTCGCTTTTTTCTCTGACACGAATATATCGATCCTTGGTACTCCATTTTCCCTACCCCTTATTGCTATGGCGACAGCAAAAGCTTTTTTATATCTTGGGTTTCATTGCCATTATCCGACCTCTAACTCTCTTTTCTTTAGTGTTTGTGTGACTGACCGGAAAAACACCACATAGTGTTCTTTCTTTTTCTCCTTATGTCTCTCTCTCTTCTAGGAGCCGATAATAATAATCTTGAAGGATTTTACACACTTATTAACCGTTTACAGACCGAATTCACATCCAGGTTAATTTTTAATTACTTTTATTGCATATTTCACCTTCTAATGATTTAGTTTAAAGATATAAATCATTAAAATATGAATAAAAATTTTTATATGTGTTTTTTATAATGTTCTCAATTAAGAATATTGGTCCAGTTCTGATTACGCTCATTACACTAGTAATTGAAATTGAAAACAGTGATGGTCAAACTGAATTGTTTTAATAAATGGAGTATTGTAAAAAATATTTTTATAATTAAGCACAGATGTGAATTCAATTGAAAATTTATGAACATAAATGAATAAAAAACATATTTTGCACAAAAAGTGTAAAAAATGAAAGTTTATAACGGTATCCTATCACACTTTGGGAAGTAGTTCAAATGCAGTTCCCTTTTTTGACCTTACTTTACCGTAATCTTGTATTTTCTCCAAGTTATGCATATTTACCCGAGTTATTACAATAAGGCAATTCCTATCACTTTTCAGCTGCGATATACAACCGGTAACTTTTGTCGTGCTCCATCCTTTTTTGCCCCAGTCCCTAAAAGGATAATTGTAACTTATAGACGAAACTCCAGATGACTAAGTTGGTTAAGTTTCCCGTGAGTTGCTGTATGAAATAGCCATCAAGGAACAAGAACTATATTTAGTATATTTGCATATAAAATAAACCACCATTTCTTTTTGCGGTGACGGTAGTTTCTAGCATATTATACAATTGACAAACCACACCTAGTCCAGATTAATATATATGAATCCAATTTCGTTATTCTTCACGTACCTTTCTTTTCTGTGCATAAAATATCTTTTAATAGCTGAATTGGGAGATGAATACATACATTAGAATAAGCAATTACTACAGAATTATAAAATAAATAAAAATACCAATAAAGGGGATTTTATTTGTGGAAGAGTTAAAAATACAAAAATAAAAGCAAACGACGATAAGAAGTAAGAATCCGGTGGATGATTTCATCAGAAGCTATTCATCCATGCAGATTCAAATCTGGAAAAGGTTTTCTGTAGAGGAAAAGGACTTTAAAGTCTGATTTCATATCCTCTAAGGCATGAACCCATTCCGGAATGTATTGGAAAGAAAAACATTTATCCACAAAGGAGAAATTAAAAAAAAGTGTTTTAAACAAAGCATGAAAAGAAGGACTTAAAATTTTACCTCTAATAAAAGTTGTTGAACAAAAGAAAGGACGCTGTTACAAACACGTTAAAAAGTAAACAAAGTAAACAGATCATAGCACCGATCTCCATCTAGTGAGGGAAACGCTAACTATAAACTTGAAAATTTTTATGTAGATTTTTCATAAAGATTTTTTAAGGTTTATTTTATTTTTAATTTTTAAAAAATTCTTTTGTTGTTTTTATGCATTTTTATAATTTTTTACTTTCATTTTTTAAATTTTTATTTTTTTATTTTCAATTTTTTGTTTTATTATTCAGAGAAAATTGCAATTGAGCCCTTAAAAAGGTTAGAAGGTGTGGAATGAATACCAAAGCCACTTCCAGTGCAATAGAGAAACTGCGAGGTAAAAAATTCATTAAAACCTGAGAGATTAAAAAATACTTTAATTCTTAATTATAAAATAATGTACTGGTTAGCTGTTTAGCTTTAATTAATATTTAAATTATCAATGGCCTTGGCACTAGCAGAATGGTTGTTGCAAATATTTTTGATTCTTTTGATTTGAGAGTGGATGGTATTTTTAATAACTTTTAGGTTGAGATTGGTATGATAATGACAAAGAGAAATAGCTCTAAAATTAAAGTCATTTCTCTTGTCATAGATACCTACCGAAATTCCTGAATCTAAAATTTTAATCACTAAATCTAAATAATTACAACTATTGCTACTATCATTGGTTTTATTCAGTTTAAGTTCTTCCAGAAAGCAGTTAATTAAATTTTCAAGGTTTTCAAAGTCAAATGCAATCAGGTAGTCAATATAACGATAGGAAGAAATGAGATTATATTTTATGAAATTTCTCTCGAACGTATGAAGAAAAACATTCGCCAGTGCAATGGAGAAACTAGTAACCATCGGAAGACCACATGATTGTCTGTAGTAGCTGATTCTATTGAAGACATAATTTTCAGAGATGTTAATATTGCAAATTTCTAGCCATCTATTTTTATCTATGAAATTAGAGTTAAGGTACACTTTATGCTCGAAAGTTTCCGGACACTTTCAGATTTTCACATTTTTTAGAACTTCTCCGAAAGGTTTAACTGACTACCTTTAAACTTCTACCATGTAAAGAATAAACTTTAACTCACATTTTACACTGAAGATTCGGTTCTGAGGGCAATTAGGGGACCGTCTACAAACTGTTAAAGACAGAAACGTTTTTGGCCCACCCAGCTTCACAGAATACTGATAACAAGATGAAACTTTCAGAAATGGTAATGTTTATATTTACCGGAATTTTCGTAAACTCAGCACAAATATTTGGGAAGACATAAAGGTTTTCTTAAAAAATCCAAAATTTTCCCACCTGTTTTTTGCTTATAACATGCAGAGTTTTCTCTTATATTATACAAAACTTGCAGCAAAATGACAATATGTTAGAGAAGTCTTCTGTAAAAATTTGAAAAAGAATGTTTGAATATTACAGGAAATATGAGCATTTTTAGTAAATAATGTTTTACTGCGCATGCGCGAAACATAGCGTAATTTTTCTTTCACAAATTTAAAGCCAGATATATAGGACAATTTATATAAAAAAAATCAGTTCAATATCATTAGTATTCAGAAAGATATCGGCATTACAACGAGTAGAATTTTAGCTCCTGTCGAAGAGAGGCTAAAAGATGAGGGGTTGTACAGAAATTGATATTTTTTAAACTTATATCTTTGAATAGTTATATTGAATTATATAGTGGTTAGAATTTGCTGAATGCCCATGAACACTTATCAATTACATGCATAACTTCATTTCCATCTAATTAGACACTATAAATAACAAAAATTTTATTACTTTAATTATATTATTTACATGATTATTAACAAGTTACATCTTACAATTTTACGGCCAAACGATATTTTTAAATTTATTTCTTTTATGGCGAAACGATTTTTTTATCTAATTACTTTCTTTTCTTAAAATATATTAATAATTCTACAAACATGTATTTTTTTATTTGTTACGAATATTAGAAGTGTTCATGGGTATTCAGCAAATTCTAAACACTATACAATTCAATATAACTATTTAAAGATATAAGTTTAAAAAATATCAAGTTGTGTACAACCCCTCATCTTTTAGCTTCTCTTCGACAGGAGCTAAAATTCTGCTCGTTGTAATGCCGATATCTTTCTGAATACTAATGATATCGAACTGAATTTTTTATATAAGTTGTCCTATATATCTGGCTTTAAAGTTGTGAAAGAAAAATCACGCATGTTTCGCACATGCGCAGTAAAACATTATTTACTAAAAATGCTCATATTTCCTGTAATATTCAAACATTCTTTTCCAAATATTTTCAAAAGCCTTCTCTAACATATTGTCATATATTTTGTAAGTTTCGTATAATATAAGAGAAAACTCTGCATGTTATAAGCAGAAAACAGGTTGGAAAATTTTGGATTTTTTAAGAAAACCTTTATATCTTCCCAAATATTTGTGCTGAGTTTACGAAAATTCCGGTAAATATAAACATTGCCATTTCTGAAAGTTTCATCTTGTTATCAGTATTCTGTAAAGCGGGGTAGACCATAAACTTTTTTGTCTTCATCAGTTTGTAGATTGTCTCCTAATTGTTCTCAGAACCGAATCTTCAGTGTAAAATGTGAGTTACAGTCTATTCTTCACATGATAGAAGTTTAAAGGCAGTCAGTTAAACCCTTCCGGAGAAATTCTAAAAAATGTGAAAATCTGAAAGTGTCCGGATACTTTTGGGCATATAGTGTATAGGTCATATAAATTAATGCATGCTTCAGTTAATTTTTCATGTGGGAGGCGGCTGGTGAAAAGATTCTCAAAGTCAAAAGTGTTGGTGCTATGAATTTTATTATCTTTAAGAAAGTTCAGAATTTCAATGTTACTACTAATTATAAAGTTTTCTTCTTTTTCAATTTGTTTGATAATGGTTGTGAGAATATTGAAGAAGAATTTTCCAAAAAAAAATTGTAACTACCTGTGCCACATGTAGCAAATTTGAATTTTAAAGGATTCTACATTCGAAAGAAAATTCATAAAATATAATCTCATTTCTGCCTATCGGTGTATTGATGACCTGATTGTATTTGACTTTGACAACCTTGACAATTTAATTAACTGCTATCCGGAAGAACTTAAACTGAATAAAACCAATGATAATAGCAATAATTGTAATTATTTAGATTTAATAATTAAAATTTTAGATCAGGAATTTCAGTTGGTATCTATGACAAGAGAAATGACTTCAATTTTAGAGCTATTTCTCTTTGTCATTATCATACCAATCTCAACCTAAAAGTCATTAAAATATCTGCAACAGCCATTCTGCTAGTGCCAAGGCCATTGATAATTTAATTATTAATTTAAAGCTAAACGGCTACCCAGTACATTACTTTATAATTAAGAATTAAAATATTTCTTAATCTCCAAGGTTTTAATTAATTTTTTATCTCTCATTTCCCCATTGCACTGGAAGTGGCTTTGGTATTCATTCCACACCTTCTAACATTTTTAAGGGCTCAATTGCAAATTTCTCTGAATAATAAAACAAAAAATTGAAATAAAAAAATTAAAATAAAAAAATTAAAATTAAAAAAATGAAAATAAAAAAATAAAAATTAAAAAATTGAAAATAAAAAAATTGAAAATAAAAAAATAAAAATAAAAATTGTAAAAATGCATAAAAACTACAAAAATTTTTTTAAATTAAAGATAAAATGAAATCCTTAAAATAATCTTTATGAAAAATCTACAAAAAAATTTTCAAGTTTATAGTTAGCGCTTCCCTCACTAGATGGAGATAGGTGCGATGATCTATTTACTTTGTTTGCTTTTTAACGTGTTTGTAACAGCGTCCTTTCTTTTGTTCCACAACTTTTATTAGAGGTAAAATTTTAAATCCTTCTTTTCATACTTTGTTTAAAAGACTTTTTTAAAATTTCTTCTTTGTGGATAAATGTTTTTCTTTCCAATACATTCCGGAATGGGTTCATGCCTTAGAGGATATTAAATCAGACCTTAAAGTCTTTTCCTCTAAAGAAAACCTATTCCAGTTTTAAATCTGCATGGATGAATAGCCTCTGTTGAAGTCGTCCACCGGATTCTTACTTCTTATCGTTGTCTGCTATTACTTTTGTATTTTTAACTCTTCCACAAATAAAATTCCCTTTATTAGTATTTTTATTTATTTTGTACTTAGCAGTTTTTTCCTGCATGATGCTGAACTAGGGCGCACCAATTAAATTGCTTCTATTGGTTTTTGTCTTTTTGGATATTCATCCTTATTCTTTGTCTTTTTAGCTATTCAATACTACAGAATTATTATTCCGGCGATACATAAATACTTATCCGACACATTTAAAATTACCGCCCCCACCCCAGATTACATGAAAAAAATTGAATTTTTTTACGCCAGAACTAAAGCATTAACATTTTAACAACAGATGGGGATTTCCTTACCTTGATTATAAGAGAATTGTTCTTTCCATTTTCCTTTCAATAGAAACTCAAAATAGAGAAATTCCTTCTTTTACAGAATAATACTGGCCAATGTTCCCAGTTCGGAACATGAAATTTTAATGAATTATAGACAATGCGTTTCTTATTTATATAAATATATTTTATATGTTATTAGTAACGTGGACATGTTTAACAGTGGTGTACGGATTTTTAGAAATTTTGGATGTTTTTTTAATTTTTTAGGAATTTATATGCTAAACACAAATTAAAATGTAAAAAAGCCCATTTTTAAGAATTTCTGTACATTGTCCATTTTATATCTGAAAAATAATTTAAATATCGAAACATCAAGATTACTTTCAATTATAATTAACATTTTTTAAAAACAATGTGAGCTATATTTAATTTTTAAATGAATTTTCCATTCGATGTTCCCAGTTTGAAACATTGGTCTGTAAACGGTTAAAGGCATTTAAAATTTTGAGAAATAAAACGAAGCATTGCATAGAGAGAGTAGTTAACGTCATTAGATTGTGGTGCAAATATATTGAAAAGAGTTAATGATACGAAATAAAACCGGAAATAAAAAGTCTGCTTTTTTATTAATATTCAGAGAAAACAATTTTTTTTATCAAAACTTTAATAGTGGTAAAAACACGGGAATTAAGAATTTTATAAAACAATAAATTCGTTTGAATTTAATTATAATATAATAGAAAGCATTGTTACAAATTTGTTTAAAGTGAATTTCGAAATGTTTCTTAAAATTGGTGTAAAAGAACTGTTCCATTTCAGGTCGGATTATGAATTCAGATCAGTAAAAATAAAATTTTCTGCTCTTTTAGATGGTATATAAATCATCTTCGTACAATATATATTTCAGAAGTTATTGGAGAAAAACTGAGAGAAAATGCCGAAAAGTGGCTTAATTTAGTTTTAAATTTAACATTTTAATAAATTTTGAAAATTTAAAAAAAAAGAACAATTCTTCTAGAAATAGGAAGACTTCTTGTGACAGATAGACTGGAAAACTTCCTTTTTTTCTCCCTAGGTCCTTCGACAGTAACCGGACTAAGTAAACTTGAATATTTAACACACTCATAAGGATCATATCATTTAAAAGATTTTGAAAATTAAACAAAACACCTCAAAGAGATAGTAATTAACTAACGTGATTGGATTACTGTGCAACAATATTAAAAGAAATATATGCTACGACATAAAACCGGAAGTAAAAAGTCTGCACTTGGAGTTAAAAATATCCTAAGAAAACAATATTTTCTTACATTAATTTTATCAGTGGCAAATCCGCCTGAATTAAGGATTTGATGAAACAGTAAATTGGCTTGAATTCGATTTTATAAGAATAGAAGGTATTGTTAGAAATTGCGTTAAAAATTTTAAAATATTAATTATAATTAAAGGAAAAATGTACCGCAATAAATTTAGTATCGTTAAGAAGATAATTCTTTGCTCTTTAAGATGGTTTCAATATAATTTTCGTGCTATAAATATTTCAGAATGTATTGGCGAAAAACGTCTAAACATTAGGCTTAAAAACGGCTAATTCTCGTTATTTAATTGAAAATTTTAAGAATGGATTATTTCCGAATGTTGAAAATATCACAGTTGACCTAAAACATGTACCTCAGGATGTCATGTGCAAATTCAATGTCGCTACTGTTTACTGCATAGGAGGAGTTCTTGTGACCGACAACCAGATGCATGTATTTTCTGTTTTGTATTATAGATTACCATAAAACTAAAAAATAATTAATCATTTTTATTAAAACCATGCTTTAAAAAGAAACGTACCCTATAAGCAAAAAAGGGGCAAATCTTCGTATCTTGGCTATCAACCATGGCAGAAAATCCTAGGATAAGATATTTGTAGTAACAATGAAAATTATTTGAATTTCATTACAACAATAAAAAGTATTGTTATAAAACATAACCTAAAATATTCCTAAAATTTTGTTAAAATTAGAGATTTAATTTGCTAAAATTGAATTTTTAGATCGTGCAAAAATCATTTTTGTGGTATAATATTTCCCGAAGTTATCAAGGAAAAGTGAAGAAATTCGCTTAATTTTTAATTAATAAAAATTTCAAAACAATATCCCCATGTTCACATCCCCCCTCCAAAGTATGTTTGTGACAAATTTCGTGGTTCTTGGACCACATCTCTGACCTGCAGAGCACGAACACACACACACTGTCCTTTTCTATTAGCAGAGACATAAATATGCTGCAGCTATTTTTTAAATAAATTTTTGCCACATCATGACTTGCCTTATTGACTTAATCTCTAC
The DNA here is from genome assembly GCA_013235015.1 of Araneus ventricosus. Classification (NCBI taxonomy): domain Eukaryota; kingdom Metazoa; phylum Arthropoda; class Arachnida; order Araneae; family Araneidae; genus Araneus; species Araneus ventricosus. Next base: position 12,350 of record BGPR01016021.1, read on the forward strand.
TAATAATAAAGTATAATGTCTGTGTGTGTGTTGGCGCTCTACAGGACAGATCGCTAGGTTTAGAGCAACGAAATGTGGCACAAAAATACTTTGGAGGGTGGGAATGTGCACCTCTGAGCCGGTTTTTTTTTAATTTTAATTAATTAAAAATTGAGCTAAATTTTAGCGGTTTTTCCTTCATAACTTTCAAAAATATTATAGCACAAAAATTATTTTTACACCATCTGAAATTTTTACATTACCTTTTCAATAATATCAATTAAGTTGGCGTACGATTTTTTCTCTAATTTTAATAAATTTTTAAAAATATTTTCTGGCATAATTTACAACAATTGTTTTCATTGTTGCAACGCATTTCAAACCGTTTTTAGAACCGTTGTTTAAATAAATGTTTAATTGCATGTTTCTCTTGCATTGTTAAAAGCTAAGAAAATATCTAACTGGATTTTACTTTCTTCTTTTATTTGATCAATTTTTCTATAAAATCTGTGAAGGAGGTCCTCAAGATAGTAAGCATATAATGAAATAATCCAATGAACTGAAAGATTAACGTTGCAATGTTTTAATTCATTTTATCAGCGTGTTTTAAACCAATTAGCATGCTACTGGACGTAAAATGTACCGCGGCAATTTAATGCTGAAATCAAATGCGCATTTTACGTTAATGTGGACAAGGAACAGAACAAGTGCAAGGCTACGGAAAGAACGCGGGTTAAATGTCTATAGCAATTTGAAGTTTAAAACTACTTTGTAAAGGGAACCTTGAATAAAATAATTATACATAAGAGATTCAGTTGAAATTTTATTTCCGGCCGTCAAGCTGGTCGCCGAAGGCGGCTAGTACTTAATAAAATAAAATTAGTGATGTTACTTTGTTTATTATATTACTTTGTTTTCCGTTTCCTGAAAAATTTAAAACATTGGAGCCTCATCATTTTTCCTCTGGACCCTTCATATTGCCTGTTTGCTTGTAACTCGATATATATTTATATATATATATATATTTATATCGATAGTATACTTCTAAGTAGCTTTTTGTTAGGAAAATTTGTTTCCAAAGACAAAGAGGTATTCGTGAACAGCGATTTTGCTGTATTTTCTTGTGAATGCCTTTTTTTGAAGAAATTATCTGCACTTTCGGGCAAACTAAAGTGACCCGATTGTTGATCAGCAATCCGGTACGCTCTAGAACATAACGCGCAATCATCGATGCCGGTTTAAGAAAGGGCGAAAATAATTGAAAAAAATGAAAGAACAAAACGTTTATTTTTATAAATCTTTAAAAAAAAACAAGAGTTAAAGAAGCAGGAAAAATATTTTCTATTTACTTTCTCGTCTACGAAGTATACAAAGAGAAAGTATTGTAATCGTCAACAAATTCGAACTCGAGATTTTGACGAATCTCCACGTTTTAGACCTCCCTGAGTCCGAAAAACACGATTTTGGAATCATGTGTGTCTGTCTGTGAACACGAAAACTCGAATACTATTAGAGCTACGGTATGAAATTTGGTGTGTGGTCTTTAAACATAATTTGTAGGTTTCTATCAAATTTTGGGCAAAATCCGTCAACGGGAAGTCTGTCTGTCTGTATGTTCGCGGTCATTTGAACACTATAATTCAAAAACTTGAATAGCTAGATGGATAAAATTTGGTACACAGTTTTATCGTCATGAATGTAGGTCCGTATAAAATTTTGGGCCAAATCCGTCAAAAAGAGACTTTCAAATTGCATATTCAATTTCTTTTAATCCGATTCTCATGCGCATGCGTACTGGTAGCAATATTTACAACAATAAATGATGTTTTCAAACATGAATTGTAACAATCTTTTTATTCTTGTAAATAAAATTGAAACCGATCTCATTATTTCGGCAAATCTTTTATTCACGCGCTTTTGCAATTGTTACGGTTGTTGTAGTATAAATTGTTTTCTTGGGAATTCAATTCCAAAGCAGAATTTTCGCTTTAGTATCCATTGCATTGCCTATTTTATCGCACCTGCTTCAAGTAATATTTTTTTTGAAACGTGGCAACAGATATTTGATTTCAGGTTTGTTTGTTTGTTTCACTTTCTCGTATACGAAGTATACAAAGAGAAACTATTGTAATCGTCAAAAAAATTCGAACTCGAGATTTTGACGAATCTCCACTTAGAAAGTATACGAGAAAGTTTAGGGGAGACTACTCCCGCTGGTGATTTTAAAAACACATTGAAGGATATCAACTCACCAGAAAAAATTAAAATAATACATCATTGAACACGTTTTGATTAACTCTTTACGAATATAATGTATATAAATCAGAAATATTTACTTCGTGAAAGCTATCCTTTACGCAGCAGCAACCAAAAGTTGAGTAGGAACAACTCAAAAACACAATATCGTGTATTGTGAATCACACTAATAACGGTGTGGAATTTTTTGATCTAACACGGGTAGCTGATCGCTATAGGTCTCTAATGATGCAGAATCGGGCCATTCATCTGGGTTAATTTTCGAGAAAAATACATTTCGTCATCTTATACTCTTCGTCGTCTTACCCGAGTTTCCCCTATATGTCTAAAAACGGACAATAAAGAACATTTAATTCAAATACAAGACACTTTTTCAATCTAAGGCTATTTATCTAGGAAGGATTAGAAGTCGAAAATCGGGTTTGTCCCGGCTAATCCGAGATGACTGTTCACTTTATAATAAAAGCTGGGAATAATAATTCACTAACATCTAAAATAAATTATTTTAAATATTTTTTTAGAATTTAATGTAGCAATCCTTTTTTTAAACATAAGCTATTTACAAATACGAAAAATCCAAGACAATTGATTCAAATTCTGGGCACTTTTCCAATCTGGGATAAATAGTCTTAATTCACCTTTTCGGCTTATACGAGAGGTCTGTTTATCGAAAAGCACATGTGTACGTACTATGCACTGTATAAAAGGGCAATTGGATGTTAAACTGATGAGCAAAAAATGAAATCAAATCCATATCAATGAGATGAAGACAAAGAAACAACTAATTGTTAAAAAAGTTAAAACGTTAAAAAAATTATTATTATTGCTTTATTTTATTTATTTATTTACTCGCTTTTTGATGTGCATAACTCTAAATATAAAAGGAAATTAGTTACTGCGATATTGCATAAGCGTCAAAACAGTAACTAAACAAATTTTCTACACCGTAATAGAGGTTTTAAGAAACATGTCGTACATTAAATAATGCAAAATTATGGAAATATTGTTATTAAAAATGCGAAACATGTCTAATACTTAAAGATAATTGCATTGTGCTCTTTTAATAAGTGAGAAGTTATCTGAATTGCTGTTAAAAATCCAATCATGCGTGAACATTTGAAGCGTAAATGCTAAGTTCAAGGTTTCGCTCTTGCTTGATCTTTTGGGTATAAATACAAGGAAACCCAAACAATTGACATCACTTGCTTCAAGCTCTGCTCTACAAAGCAACTACAAAATGATTTCTCAGGTAAAACATTCTTTCATAATGTCTCCTCTATGTGGCAATTCTTTTAGGAATTTCCGTATATTGCAGTCCATAAAATACTTGATTACGAATAATGATGAACAAAACCTGAAAAATGGTTTGCTAAGAAACCCTGAATTTGGAAAAAACTTTATCATCATTGTCTGTTTAGCCGAACTAAATATTTTTTCATTATAGTTTATTTTTTCGAAGCAATACTTTTTCTGTATAGTTTATTTATTCGAACACAATACTTTTTCAGTATAATTTATTTATCCGAATTTAACGTGTTATAAGTATTGTTTATTTATCCGAGTTGAATACACTATCGGTATTGTTTATTTATCTGAGTTGAAGCATAAAAGATTTTGACACATCTGAATCAATGTCCCTTTTGTTCCCCATTTACTTATAATAAGTGAAACCGAAGAAATTAACGTTAATAAAATTCACCAAATGAAGTTAGAATAGACACGTGGAAGGAGAAAGTGAAAGCAGAAAGCTGAATAATGTCAGTGAAATGATTTTGACATATCTGAATCAACGTTCCTTATGTTCCCCATTTACTTATAATAAATAAAACCGAAGAAATTAACGTTAATAAAATTCCCCAAAGGAAGTTAGCATAGACACGTGGAAGGAGAAAATGAAGGCATAAAATTGCATTATGTCAGTGAAGCGATTTTATTTATGAATACATTCACAGATAAATGTCATAAGTCAACAAGCATTTGTATAATTCTCCCTCTACAGAAAAAAATCTAATTTTAGCTATACCTTGAGTATTATATGTAAATACATGTTAAAAATAACTATGGATATTAATAGAATAATATGTTACTTTTAGAAAACTTACTTATATTATACTTACTTATATACTTTTAAAAAATGCGAATGAAAAGTTAATTTGTGTAGAATTTAATAGACTTGATACTCAATGAAAACGGAAGATTTTTTCTAGCAGTTTATAATATTGGCTTGTAATGCTAACATTATTTTTCTCTCATTTTTAACAAGAATTCTGAATAAAATATAAATGAATAACATATGATCTGGCTGGTTATATGTTTCAGACAATTTTCATGATGAGAAACAGCATATATGGAATATAGTAATATTTTAATTTCTGTAAGTGAATATGAGTGATTACTTCTTCGAAAGATTCACAGTTCAATTTCACTCATTATTTTTGATACTTAATAAATGTACAGAGCATAAAGATTGTAGACTGCTATAAATTTCTTTTCGACTGCATATATTCAATGGAATTTCTTTTCTATATTTCAGGCTTTTGTCTTAGCTGTTTTGGCTGTTGCTGCTTTCGCTGAACTTCATCATGTTGTAAGTATTCATAGGCTTTTAGTTGTTTGTTACTGGTTAGGAATGAAAGTTTTACCCGAATATTTCTCTAGTAAACATTACGAAAATATTTTAGCCTTATTGTGCTTCAGTAATACGTTAAAATTATAATAAATGTGTTGTAACAGTTCTGAAAATATATAACGTTCACTAAATGCCTTACATGTAAAAATTCTTACAAAATATTTAAATGGGAAAATTTAATTGTAAATTTTGTGCGTCTTAGACTCCAGTAATTCCATTACAAGCATACTTCGGAGTCATAGCCTAAAAAGCATACACAATGGCAATAGTTCACTTCACTCGTTTTGACTGTGGGTCCGGAACAGTTACGTGGAGGTTGGTGGCATGATAGTATATATTTGAGTAAAAATGGGAATCCCTTATTACAAATATATAGGGTAATTCAAAAGGTCTCACAAGCCTTAATGGAAGCTGAAGAAATACAAGTCAGATTTATATAAGAACATATCGGTGGGAACGTAATGTAGGCGCGCCGTGTAAAAATCAAAACAAATTAATGCAGGTACTGCTTACAAAGTATTATATTAAATAAAATATGCGTAATGCTACAGAAAGATATTCAAAATTATCCTCTTCAATTATCTATCTTGCTAGGCGAATTATAGTTTGGCAATCGCTTTCAAACATTCTAAGTATCCACGAACACATGCTCCTGTTTCATCTGATCTTGACAGAAAGTCCTCGTTAGAGATTCTAAGTGTCTCATCCGCATGGCTTTTGAGATATCTTAATCGAAAGTAATAAACGAGCAAAAGTCGGAGTATCGTGCATGTAAAGGTTCATATAGCACAATTATTTTCAGACGAAACAATGCCCTCTAAATAAGTTAATTTTAGTTTAATTATGCGATTTAATGAAAAATTTATATATCTGTTCAAATCAGAAAGAAGTGAGTGTAGTTTTCTTAAAATAATTTTCACTTGTAATTAATAAAATAAATATATTAAAAAGAATAAATACTTATTTTTATACGGATTCGTTTTTTTTTCTTTGTTGTCTGAAGAAATTTGGCGGCATACCTGAAATCCTTTATATACGAGTAATACTTATTGTTTAAAATTATGTATCATTGTATTCATATTTATAATAGTATATAGAAACAAACCAGCCAGCAATTAAGAAGTCAACAATGGTTTCAATTGTATATTATACATTTGGCATTCATGACCGCAAATACGTGAGAAGTGAGACACGATAAATAAACCCAATGAAATCATATGTAAAAGTTCCAGATTCATAAAATTTAGTTTATACAAATGAATATAAACTCGAGGTTGTCTTTCCCCTAAAAATATGTGCTCTAGAATTATAAACTTATTTTCTTCCGGATTCCTTTTATAGTATATCGCATATCATTAAAATATTTCTGTTTGAAACTCATCACTACATAAAAAACTTATATGTGATTGTTGAAATTTTTTGCACTTCAAAAATGTGTAATCGAAAGGTAATGATTATTTCCTCATAGCCAGAAAACCATGCTCCACAACCGTACAAGTTCGGCTACAGCATTAAGGACAAGCACGGTGAGCAACACCGAGAAGAAGTCGGTGATGGCAAAAACGTGAAGGGAAGCTACGGGTTCACCGATGCCAAGGGAGTCCACCGACAGGTCAACTACGTCGCTGATCACGCTGGCTTCAGGGCACAGGTCAAGACCAACGAACCCGGAACCGCCAACCAGAACCCCGCAGCTGTCCAGATCATTTCTGATGCTCCCAACGGACAAGGAGGATATGCTGGAGCCGCCGGACTTGGATATGGTGGCGTTGAAGCAGCCGGATTAGGAAATGGATATGCTGGCGTTGAAGCAGCCGGATTAGGAAATGGATATGCTGGCGTTGGAGGAGCCGGACTCGGATCTGCTGGAATGGGAAATGGATATGCTGGCGTTGAAGGAGCCGGACACGGATATACTGGAATGGGAAATGGCGCAATTGGTGGAGCCGGACTCGGAAATGCTGGAATGGGAAATGGCGCAGTTGGTGGAGCCGGACTCGGATATGCTGGAATGGGAAATGGCGTAGTTGGTGGAGCCGGACAAAGAAACATATATGCCGCTCCTGCCGAATATGGAGGCAATAATCTTGGCAACGGACAATTTAGTGGATTAGGATATTCTAGATATGGTTATTAAAATAGCATTCTATTGTTCCTGTTAATTTGAAAATAAATCTGATTTTGTTTATAATGTGTTCTTTAATTAATATTCAAATGTCAATATGAATATCAAGACGTGAAATAAGTATGCTATTTTATCATTATAAAAAAAATTGGGGGCATTTAAATTTATTTCTTTCGAAAAGTACGCATTTAAAATTAAAAAAACAATTTTATTCTCATTTAAAGTCCTGCCGAAAATCAGTGAAGAATCTTAAACATTTTTTCTAGCTTTAAAAAATTATAGAAAGTTCTTTGATTTTTTTATTCTGTTAAAATTTTTACATTTGTAAAAATATCGTACTTTTGTGACGACCAAATACTGTTAAATACACTTTGGTTGAAATTATAACCGTATGAAATCTGATTTAATAATGAAAAAAAAGAAATATATACTGTATGTCGTGATATAAAATTTTTGCCAACACTGCAAAAATATTTTGCACAGCCTAAATAGAGAGAAGCCGAAGAGAATTATAAATCATTGACAATAAGCTGTATAATTTGAAGTAAAAGATTCGGTATATATTCAAAGTTTCGATATATGTCATTCTTTCAAAATCTCTAATAAAAAATCCATTAATTCTTTAAAGTAAGCAAATTACACCAACAATGACAACCAGAATAGCCTTTGAATTAAAAGGCCAAATTTTAGTATTTATAGCTACGAATGAAGACTTTAAAAACTATCTAAAAATTATAGATAAATTCTTAAAACCATTTAGACTTTTCAGCAGAATCAGACTTTGAATTTCAAGATCATGACACATCAATCAGCAGTTCAATTCCACAGCCACCCGAAGGATTCACTCCCCGGCTTTCTCGTATATTTATACAATGCTGTGCATTTCATGCATAAGTTGAGCTTCGTAGTATATCGAAGACAATTGGGTATATATTTTGGAATTCTCTCCGTTAACTGATGATCCAAAACTTGATAGAAATCTGCAAATTTTTGTGCGAAGACTACATGTGAGATTTATGTGTCTAATCTTACGTGTTTTAATCTTTTCCTCAAGTTTTCAAATGATTCTTGCTGTTCAGGACCCCAAATCCATTGTACATTCTTTTTAGTGAGATTACTAAGTGGCCTTGCAATGTTCGCAAAGTTTGGAACATACCTTCTAAACCATGAGCAAGTTTGCAAGTAGGACTGAACTTCCTTCACATTAGTTGGCACAAGAATTTTCTGAATAGCGGTCACTTTTTCCTGGTCAACTTCAATTCCATTTGCGGTTATCCAGTGACCTAAATATTTAAGTCGATCACAAGAAAAATGACACTTTTATCTGTTAGCATGGAGTTTGAACAAGGAAAGCCTTTCAAAAACAATTTGTAAATCATTTATATGTTGATCAAAAGTCTCTGATAAAATTATGATATCCTCTAAATAAGACAGAGCAAAAACATTCTTTAGGTCTGATCTAAATTTGTCAATCAGGCGTTGAAACGTGGCAGATGAATTTCGTAATCCGAAAGTAATGCGTAAATATTTGTACGTTCCAAATGGGCAAATGAAAGCTGTTTTATCTTGATGAGCTTCATGTACTTTGACCTGTTGATACCCTGATTTGATATCGATGGTTGGCATACAGGCCATCGACTTAGCTTCTGTGAGCAAATTGTCCATACGAGGTAGCGGGTACGTGTCCGCAATAGTAGTGGCGTTAAGTTTGCGAAAATCGACGCATCGACGAAGTCTCATGCTACCGTTAGGTTTAGGCACTAATACAACAGGACTAGCATATGTAGATTCACATTCTTCAATTATACCATCAGCTAAGAGAGAATCTAATTATTTTTTCAGCAATTCTCCTTTTGCAGGATTCATTCTATAAGGAGGTTCTGCAACTGGAGGACTGTTTCCAGTATTAATGCGATTTTCACTAAAGGGTGTTGGTTCTCCCCCTGGTTCGAAACAACTTTTGAACTCTTGCAGTAAGCAATTTAGTTGAGTACGCTGTTCTTTAGTTAGATGCTTACCCTCGTCACTTCGAGGATTCACAGAAGATGACGTTTCAGGAACTTTAACTGAACTGGAAGTTTCTGCACTTCTTTCTTCTGAGTCAGAAAATGATTTGGAATTTTCATTGTTGGAAGGCACCTTGTAGAAAGGATACTGAATCTGAGGATTTTCACAGAAATACCATTTACCATTGAGGACATCCCCAGCAGCTTGGAGAAAATCTGTACCTAAAAGAGTTCTATTTCCCTTTGCTTCAGGTAAAACAATTAGTTCTGATGGTAGCACTTTACTTTCAACTTTAAGATCCACAACAGTAGTCAAGGCAGCTACGTTGCTCTGTATTCTATCAGCAAGTGTCAAAGAAAGGATCTTCGGTTTAAACTGTATTCTGTAGCATATGTAATAACTTTTCTCCAGCAATAGATTGAGATGCACCGGTATCAGTACATACAGCAGATTCTACACCACAAATTTTGACAACAATTAAACTGGAAGGAGATGTTGATGCTTCGAATGTAAACAAATTTACATAGCTTACAGAAGCTTTTGCTTCTCCTTTAGCTTTTGAGCAGTTAGGACATGTAGATTGTATATATCCTGGAGTTCCACACCCATAACATTGGCTAGTTCTTCTTTCTGGTGTAGAATTCGTCTTCTTGGAGAATGCATTTCTTACTGTCTTTTCATGGTTATCTTCTCTAGGTGTCGCAGTGGACTTTAATCTTCTCTCTGTTGTCGGAAATCACTTCTAAAATTTTGCTTGCTATGTGGCGTTGAATTTTTCTTTAATCCATGACGGATATTTTCATAGGCATCCAATTTCTCTACTAATTCCAATGGCTGGTTCCATTCAACCCATGATTCAATAAAATGCTCCTTAAGATCAGGAGATGCTTTTTTTCTTAATTTGGTCGCTAATAATTAGACTTTTAAGCTGTTCGAAATCTTTAATGTTAAGCTCTGTAATCCAGCCCTCAAAATATGATGCTATTTCAAAGTAGAAAAATCCCTCCAAGTTGTGTTTGCGCTTATCTTGGTTGCGAAAATAACTGTCTGAAACGTCCGCAGTTAACCTATATCGCTTAAGGAGCATTTCCTTAACTTTTCGGTAATCTTGAGAATTTCCCTCGTCTTCTCTAGTAATAAGTTGCGGTATTTCAGTTGGCAATAAGCTTGTCAGGTAAGGGATCCATTTTGATTCTGGAATATTCAAGAATTTTAATTGACGTTCAAAAATCGTCAAATAGAGTCCTATTTCATCTTCTTTTGGGTTAAACCTTGGAACAATTTTTCTAACATCCATTTTAGGTTGGGCAGTTCCCTGAGCTATAGCCTCCTTTTGGGAAATTGTTTGTAATTCAAGCTGAATTTTTTAATTTTTCCAACTCGAAAAGACGTTCCTTTTCGACTCGTTCATTTTCGGCAACTCTTTTAATTTGTTCGTCCGCACCAGTGGCGAATCTAGGATTCCGGTCTGGGGGGAGGGGGCTGAGGTCATAAAAACTTCGTATCGTCGTGATGAATGTCAAACTTCAAGGCTAAAGTAAACCAAAACTCTTTAACTTTACAGACTTTACTCACCTGACAATAATAATCATAAAGAACAATGTATTGTTTTCGATAATTAATAAAAATTACGATGAAATAACTAGCCAAAAAATGTCTTCGACCGCGTCAATGCTACAAGTGCAAGTGAATTGACTACAAAAGTAGCAAAATTTTCGAGCCTTTCAAGCTAGAAAGCAATGTTGAAACGTTTTTATTATTTTTTTAAAGAGAAATTCTAAAAAAACATTTGTAATGATGTTAAATTAAATCAAGAATACTGGCTTGGCTCTGGGGGGGCTGTAGCCTGATAGCCCCTGGATTAAACCACTTTGTCCTCACGCAAAAGTTTTTCTTTCTTAGCTAACTCTAACTTGTTCCTTTCAGCTGCTTGTTCAGCCATTTTTCTTTCATCAGCTATGCTGGATAATAAATTCTTTACGAATTCTTCTTCATACTTCTCTGAACTCGTGATTAAATCTCTAAGCTGAATTATTTTTAAATTATCCGAGACGGGCAGACCTAGTTCTGTGGCTAACACTTGTAGATCTTTTTTCTAGTCTTAAAAATGCCATATTGACTTTCAAAGTTCGTTAAAAAATAAGAGTTCAAAATTTTATAGATTGCTTAATTACCCCTGACGAATAAATTTATAATGGCTAAAGTTGTTGACTTTCCAATTCTACTTTTAAAATGAATCATACTAGTAGAAACTTCAACATTTAACTGTTTTCAAAATATCAATAATAAAAGCAATATTTTTATAATAATATCACTTTTGATTTCACAATTTTAACACCTTATGACGAAATTTAGAAATTATATTATGACATTTAACATACGATCAGTGTTAAGAGAATAATTTCAACAACGGCTATGAATATCTTATTTCTGATAAACATACTATACAAACAATTATGTAAAAGAATGAAACAGTTACTAAAACTCTATTACACATAATTCAATAACTATATCTTCAAAGTTATCCATCATTCATAAATGATTTATTATAAATATGCTTTATTATTTATTGAACATATGTAAGCTATTTATTTATAACAGTATGAGAACTACTATTTAATATAAATCTTTTTACACAAACAAAATTTGATATAAATTCCTCTTTAAAATAATCAATACTCCTTAAAAATATATAAAAATGACCAACTATCAATTCAATGTGACTCATAAAACAAATTTTCAAATGAAAGAAACCTTTTATATTTCAATGAAATACTTTCAAACAGTTTTATTCTTAACTAGCAGTACGCGCACGGCGTTGCCCGTGGAATCGGGACTTCAACAAAATGGAAAAAAAACCCGCCCGCAATGACACGAAAAAGTTTTGAAATCGAAATCAAAACAAAAGATACAAATTACTGTTTTTCCCGCTTATTTTTCTTCGCGATAATGACATTTGACAGTACAGAGTAAAAAATAAACCGATATTTTCGATTTTTTTTTTTTTTTTAGGATTTAAAAGGTTGATTCCTATAAAGTAAAATGTTAAAAAATGAAAACCGAATGAAATCTTAAACGATTTCAAATGGAACAATACGCCTCGAAAGATAGAGACAAACATAATTTCTATAGTATTTAAATATATCCAAAATGAATCAAAGAAGAAAAGAAAAAGAGAGATTAAATCTTTCATTTCAGATTTAAACTTTGAAGCCATATTATGTAAACAGCTCCTTGAAATCATATTTCATTTTTTCTAGTCTTCTCTAACTAAAGATATCAGCCGTTTGATTTGATTTGAAAAAGGGTTTTATGGGATTTTCAGCTACAATGGCTATTATTCCCTATTCATTCCAAAGTTCTTTTCAATCCGTAATCAAAAAAGAAGGAAAAATTGCCATCATTGGTCTAAAACTATAGCAGATTTGATTCGGTCAAGACAAAAAAAATGGCGCCCTCCTAGAAGGGCTTCCAAATTCTTTTTTTTTTCATGGCAGCCGTATATTCGACTGTCAAACAGTATAAAAACAAACAAATTAAAAGAATTATCTGTCGAACGCGAAGCAAATGGGTTATATCGTCACGTGATTTCGACGAAATGCATGTTGAGAAAATACGTCAAGAGACCTTGATTAGAACTGATTGAAGAACCGTAAAGAGAATTTTGAGGCGAAAATTTTTTAATACTTCAGAAAAAAATAATTAAAATTCAACCAGCAGTTCAATTTTAACCATTCTTGTCTTAAATCACGGAGAAACGTTATGTTTATTACTTCAACAAATTTCAAATTGATAACAAAATTAGAACGGCGGATGCAAGAAATTTAAATTCCAAACAAAGTTTTTTAGGCTTAATCAACTATTTTTAATTTTTTTTCAAAATTCAGTAAATTACGTCAGAAATTCAAAACTAGCTTCATTAGAACGGAAATCGCATGCTCTTTCCGACGGTCTATCTATTTTTGTCGTACACTTATTCGAAACCATTCTATTGAGAAATTAGTGCGAAAAATCAACCAAAACAACACAAAACATTAAATAAAAAATTTTCTAGATTAAATTTTAAAATTTCGGCTTCGAGATGCATTCAGTCACCATTACGACTACCTGTGTGCCAAATTTCAAGGTTGTAAGTGCGATAGATTCGTTTGGACATCGCACGCAGACACACACACAAACATTGCTTTTTATAAGTATAGATAAAAACAAAGATTCATGTTTCGGAGAAAGAAAAAAAAAGTAAGCATAAAAACAGAAATAATGAACACCTGCTACTTCCGTTCAGAATATATACTGAGAATACTACTTCTTTTTTCCTCGTCTCAGGTGCCTTCGTTTTGCACACTTAGTAAACACAAAAATGATTAAGCAGTTCAAAATCTCAATCGCAAAAGAATTTTACTTTCTTTTTGTAATAATATCCATTATTATTAAAGTATAACATTCAAATTTATTAATAATAAAGAATTATAACTTATGTTATTCAAGCAACAGTAACACTGTAAAAAATATTTATATTCTTCAAATTATTATTTCATGTATTTTCTCGTGAAATTAATACACACTGAAATGAATTTCGTCTTGTTTAAAATTATCGGATGATAATAAAACGCAATATATATTTCTGTTACTCCCCAAGATTGCAGTATAAGATTAAATACTTATGAATAAAAATATTTACAATGACGCATTGACCTTCATTTACATTTCATTATTCGTCAGATTGACGGCATTATAAACTAGAATTGGATATTCTTAGTAAAATGAAAAAAGAACTGAACTGGTACATCGTTTATTCTTCGGGTAAAGATTGCTACAAAACAAACTTGATTTCCAGGGTGGAAATAACTTCTGCAATAACCTGAAAAAGAAAATGAACCTCTGCTTTGAAGACTAAACATTGGTGTTCTCAACTGGATAAATCATTCGGGCCAGAGTTGGGCTGCCATTTTTGTTATCATTTGGGCGCCATAATTTAATTGCTGCTAGGGATAACAATAGCCGTCAAAGAAAGAGTCTTGATTGATTTAAACACTTTTAATCCAACACAAAAGGACACAACATACTGGGACAAACAATCAAGGACAAAACATTTCAGAACACATGAAAAATTCAATCACTCGGGGCAGAACACCATGTTAATCGTCGACTCCAAAACATGGACTGACTGTCTCTTCCGACGGCCGCTAGGTGGCGAGCTCGGAAAGCAGTGCGGTTACATAAACACCATTCAGAAATTAAATAAAAAATATAACTTTTATTGTTATAAATTTAACAATAAATGGTAATACGTTTTTTTCAGATATTTAAGTAGAAATTTTGAAAATTACTCTTGCTACATTGACTTCCATATTTGTTTCCTAAGGTGGCCCGACACCCGAACCACCTTGAGAACACGCATATGGTCGAAATTTGCACGACTTAAATCTATTAATATGATAAATTTAGTAGAATTGAAGTAAATGTAGTTAAAGAGAAAGAAATAAGCTTTCAAAAAATGTATCATAACTCAAAACTCTAAAACTTTAAACACACGTAAATTAAAATATCTTCTTACCTGGAAATTAGAAAGACTCTTTCTCAAAAGTGAAATCAATGCATACCATAGTGGTCGATCAAGGTGATATCTTCAAATTCAGCTACGTGCACTGCAGATACACGATTTACAATGCAGTAACAACATGCTGTGATTAAAACTGAAATTAATTCTACTTTTTTTTGGGGGGGGGCTACCTTAGGAACACACTGGCCACCTTTGGCTCACCTACCTTCCTATATGTATCAAACAGAAAAGGTTTTAGTGACATTAAGTTGGAAAATAAATAAGAAAATGAAGCATCAAGTATTGATAACTAGAAGGAAATTGAATAAAAAAGTGTGAAAGTCTTTAAGGATTTTTCTTTCTTTTTAATTATTTTTGCTCACAAGTGCTCAAGAGAGAGAGACCTTGTGTTAAAAAAGAGGCCTTTTGAAATATATAGAGGTCCTAATATTTTCCTGCCCCTCCCCCCGCCACACTTCGGGGCTGACCCTAATTTCAGAAGCCGATGTCTCTAGACGTATCTATCCCAAATAGAACATATGTTTTCTTTTCCTTGTACAGAAATTGGTCAAAAAATCTCTAAGAAATATTTCATTTAATTGCAGGTATAAAAATGTTTTGAAATAATATACGAAACTACTAATGCTTTACGAAAGTATCGCATGTTGAACTTCCAACACCCCAACAGATGATTTAGTTTTTAATTATATAAACAACTTTGCCTATTAAATATCCAAATAAATAAACAGAAAATTGGGGAAACTTTGAGAAAGTCAAACAGAAATTAATAAAAAATTAATTTATAAGCAAACACTGAATATAAATAACAAAACGTCGTGAAATTACGCGACGTGATTTTAAACAGCACACGGCGAAATCGAAACATGCGCCTCATTATGATTTTAACAATATGCTCATTACTGAATACCTATCACTGAGTTGAGCAAATAAATGTTTCAGTTCAGTTTCCCACATGTGTCACCTAAGTTAAATTGGCCAAGTAATGATTTGTCCTTTAATTTAATTTTTCCTTTCGCTTAAACTTAGCAACAGATACTGTGTTTTAATGCATGTGAGTGTACTATCATTGAAGACTAGAAAAATCTTATCTGATGATACCTCACCCATCGCTGTAGGCTTTATATTACTAATATAATAGCCCAGATCTCTCGGTAACGCTCTGACGTCACCCACAATGAAACTTGAGCCATAGCACTTCGAGACGTTAAACAGCATTATTTCATTGTTAGAGCACTTAAATTTCAGTAATTTTAAATTTAAAAGAGTAACTGTCGTTCTAATTTCAAATTTAATAGCTCTAAAATAGTGAAATAAAATTTGCTATCGAATGATATAAAATTTATCTCACCATGATCAATAATTCCCGAGAAATTTTAAATTATATTAATCATATATTTCAAATTAATTTCCGTTTTTCAATAGAAAGTAGTAAATTACGTCCGTGGTATATCATGCGCGTGATATAGTTTGGACGCCACTATGCATCTCATTATTTATTGCAATCGTAATGATATAATTTGATAATATTTTTTGGCAACGTTTGACAAGCAAAGAAGTGCTTTGTTTTGAAACTAGATTTTCCATTTATCTAGATTATATCTACTAGAATTTCTAGATTTTTTTTAGACCAAGAGGCGTTTTGAATAAAGAAATATGTAAATAAAAAATATATATTTCCTGTCATAAAAAATATGTTTATTTTATTTGTTTTTAATCAATGTTAAACATTTCTCTCGCATATATTCTAGTTAAACACGTCAAATTTGACGGGAAATCTCTCGAATGAAGAGGCAAATTGCACCCTTCATACCATGACGGGTGATTTTCTAGTTAGTTGAGAAAAGGGGGATATTGACAACAGAAATAAAATGTAGGATAATTTCTGATGAAGTTACATTGGGATCACGAAATTAGTTATAACTTATTTATCAGTTTTCTATCATACTTTAATTACTTTCAGAAAGCAATAAAAGTGAAGAATGAAATGGTCTAGTTTTGGAATAATAGATAGCAAACCGTAGGTTTCAATATAAGCTAGACAAAGTCGAGTATCCCTAAACTTTTAACCGCATGAGGAGTTGCAGACTGATCAAGAAAAATTCGTAAAGGCATTGTATTATTTTTTAAGTTAATTAATTGATTCGTGAATCTAAAATTTTCCCAAATGCGTATTAAGATTGTTATTTCCTAAACGTCATTTTCTCTGAGATTGTTACAAAATATAACAGTTCTCCCAGAAGATAATCTCAAGATAAATGAAATTTGGCTTCATCTGCTTAATCCTTTGCGGTAGTATGTCTGCTCTCAGCCACCACAGCTAAGAACCATACTGATATTATGTTATACTAGGTGAACTAGATTCGGAGATCCAAAAAAATCGAAATAATATTTTACAAATTACGCTTAAGTGTAATTACGCTTTTTCACTTTTATAAAATATTTTTTAAGTAATACTCTAAAATGGCAAAAGAGAAAGTTACCGAAAGAAGTGTACTGTAAAATTGAAAGCTGCATATTGAGAGCGAAAGACGTCAAACTAATTATTTTTGCGGCAAATGTTCTCGAAAACCAAGGCTTCATATTGGAGACTGCTTTGAAAGATCCCACACTATGGAGAACTATAAAATATAATTTTTACATAAAATTAAAACATATTATTGTGTTACATGTATCTAAAGTATGAAAACGAATTAATAAATTTTGTTTTTCTGCATAATCTTGCATATTATGTATTATTGTTCGCTTAACGAAAATTAATTCCGACCAGCATGGCACCTATGTACAAAGTTAATACGGCCGCAAAGGGTTGAAACATGCTTTTCTAGAAATCATAAGGACGCTTGAAATAAATCACAAAAAAATTAATATAGGAATTACATAAAGTATAAATACGAAAAATTTATTTTTGATAAAAATATAATGGATAATTTAGAAAGGCAATTAAATTACATGGTTCAAATAGATCTATGTAAAATTTTTCGAAAGATTTATGATTTCATTTTTTACGAATGAAAATGAAATATACGTTTTGGGCAATTATATTTTGTTTATACATTTATATATCCTTAAATTGTGTCATGTATCAGATAGTAAAAAAAATCAATTACTAAGCTATAGAGCATCATCGATTTAGCACAAAAAGACACCTTGCACACATTAATGTTCAGAATAGAACACATAAAACGATAATTTGTTCGGTCGCGATTTTCAAGATTGTGAACTTGCAAGAAGATTGTAGAGGGACTGTTCTAGCGAACAGATATAATCCTGATTGAATTTCGGATGATTTTAGAAAAAGGGCAGACGAAAAATGCAGAAGTTATTTAGATGAAGTTTAGGATGTAAAAGTTATATAGACGATATCGACATTCGCAGAGACTGTTGAAATTCGCGTAGTCTCACCAACCTCAATGTTTCAAACCTGCGAAACAGTATCTTTCTAGCTATTCAGATGATGATGACACTGCAGATGTGTCATACATAGAATAAGGTAATTTTTCCTGTGACCAAGGAGCTCATATCGAATGACTTAAATAAAATTTGATCAACTCTTTAGTGCCCTGAAAATATTAGGTGTATTAGTATATTCGTAATAAAATTACATACAATTGAAACGAATTTAATATTACTGCATAATCGAAATTCATGGTAAATTGGCATAAGTGTTATCAAAACTGTGCTTCTTTTTGGAACAGCAACCAACTCTTAAATGCCTTTATTTTTTATTTATTTATTTGCTGAAGAAAAAAGGATTTAATTGGGTTCCACAGGTTTGAGGACTATGACGTTTGACAGTATACATGCCCCCCCCCCAAGAGCCTAGGTCTGATTGGAAGAAACTTTTGAAGGCGTGGCAACAAATGTGAACAGAATTTTTAAACATTCGGTATTTATTTATTTAATATTTAGTTCTCAGAATATATTTAGGCTGTCACTTGGGTTGGAGTTTATGAAATTAAATAATTATTTAATTTTTTTTTAGTTTCAAATTATTGTCTATAGAAAATTTTCCTTTTTTTTTGTTCAAGCAATATTGAACACTTCGTTTTCTCTCTTTGCAGTCTTCAATGAGTATTAAAAATTTATTAATTGAATGCTTTCTTCTTCTGCTGAAAGAAATGCTTTAAATCTCTAAGTTGTGATTGTTGATTTATTTATATTATGCTTCGCTTTAGAGGTATCTTGGATTATTTGAACTTAATTAATTTCTTGACATACTTTATTATACAATTCAAAAAGAGGGGAAAAGAAACTTAAAAATGAAACACTTTTGAAGAGCGATTTATGCAGCTTAAAATCAAAAGAATCATATATAAGTCAATATGTTAATTGTGATATTAGTGAAGGTTTTTAATCAAGGATGGGTAACTGGTACTTACATATATGTAGACTACTGTTACATACATAGTCTCGATTAACCGGGCCCCATTTACATTCAGCAGAAAGAAGAAGTTACACCAGCAATTCTGATAATGACACTAACAAAATAGCGTACCATTGCTGTTAAGAGACATTTACCCCCCCCCCCAAAAAAAAGCTATCAAGGACTTCTTACAGCTGTCATTCTTGGAATAAAGCCCATTTTCAAGTGAGGAGGATGGGGGAAGAGAATTGCTATCGGAAGTACCACGAGTCGAAACTACCACTATCGGAACTACTACGGAATCCAATTAATATAAGTTGCTCTGATATTCTGTCTTTCATGCGAAGTGTTTCATTACAGGTGTGTTTGTGGGGTGGTAATGATATTTAATGGAACTTGTTCTCATCTGACTGTTGCGCGCAGAATGATGAACTTAAAACCATGTGATTAGTTAACAGGATTACTGTTAACTTTTTCCATATAGTATTCCTCTCTTATTCCGATTCTGTGTTTTTGTTCTGGATAGAATTAAATAATTATTTTAACCAATTAAAACCCAAATTACTTGAAAATATAATGTGGACACTTTAAAATTTGCATATTTTTTCGAATATCTCCCGAAAATCCGCATCGATTTTCTTGTAATTTCGAACATGTAAAGATTAGGTTTGATCTCACATTTTACAGTGAAGATTCGTTCACGAGAGTATTTAGGGGAGAGACTAGAAAGTTATGAAGACAAAAAAAAAATTCGACTCATCCCGTTTCACAGCAAGTAAATAACGAGCTGGAACTTTCATCAATGGTTATGCTTGATGTGCATAATATTTTCATGCATTTTCGTAAACATAGCACAAATATTCGGGAAGATATAAAGGTTTCTTAAAAAAAATCCCAAGTTTTTCGCATCTAATTTGTTTATAACTTGCAGAGGTTTAAACCAAATTGTATGAAACTTACAGAATACGTGGCAATATGCTAGAAAAGCATTTTATTAAAATGTGAAGTAAATACTTTGAATATTAATGGAAACATGAGTATTTGTAGCAAATTATTTTTTACTGCGTGTGTACGAAATGTAGCGTAATTTTATTTTCATGACTTGAAAGCCAGATTTATAGGGTAACTTATATAAAATTTCAGCTCAATACCATCAGTATTCAGAAATATATCGACATTGCAACTTGGTGAATTTCTGTACACTCTAAAAGAAGCTAAATGATGAGGGTTCTTGCACAAACTGCTATTTTTTAGACTTGGATCTTCGAATAGTTATCATCGAACTTTAATTTAAATTATGTATTTAACTTATAAATATACATGAGTATTCAGGATATTCAACTTTCATAAGATTCGATATTACTGTTCGAAGTTTCAAGTTTAAAAAATATGAGTTTGTGCAAAAACCCTCATCATTTAGCTTCTCTCAGAGTGTACCGAAATTCACCAAGTTCCAATGCCGACATCTTCCTGAACTGGAATTTTTATATAAGTTGCCCTATAAATCTGGCTTTGAAGTCATGAAAGTAAAGTTACGCTACATTTTGCACACACGCAGTAAAAAATCATTTACTACATTTACTCATATTTCCTTTAATATTCGAAGTATTTACTTCACATTTTAACACAAAGCTTTTCCAACATATTCTCACGTATTCTGTAAGTTTCATACAATTACCAAATTACTTACAAAATACGTTAAAACTCTGCAAGTTATAAGCAAAATACATTTGTGGAAAAATTTGAGATTTTTTAAAGAAATCTTTTATATCTTCCCAAATAGGTTGCTACGTTTACGAAAATGCATTTAAATATGCACATCAACATAACCATGGATAGTTCCATCTCGTTCTCTACTTTGAACGTGATGGAATCTCACTGTAAAAACGTGAGTTCAAGCAATCTTCGCATGTTCATTCTGAGAAAATCCATGAGATTTTCGAGATATTGAAAAAAATATGCAAATTTTAAAGTGTCCACATTATATTGACAACCTACTGTAATATAAAGACATAGATTTCAAAATTTTTTAAATTAAATTATGTTAAAAATACAAAAATTAGAATAACTGTGAAGAAATTCAATTCGGATAATTTTTTATTTTTTGCAAAAAATATTTCAAAAATCGGTTGAAAATTACTTATAAAAACTTTTTATAAATATTAAATACTTTAAAATAGAGTAAAACATCAAAAAATAAAATTACTTTCTAATTCCTTCCATTGCGTACTCAAATATAAATAAAAGAAAAAATAAATAAATAATGAAAAGAAGTCCTTCGGCTTCAAGATATGGCTAATTATTGTATATCCCAATTGAAAATTGTTTAGAAGTTTTGGGAATACTGTTCAGCAACAGATTCAGAGAATACCATTTTGGACAATTTTACACCGGAAAGGGATGTCGGGCAGTGAGACATATGAGCGCATTTCCGGAGTTCTTTGTTAGATCACGCTCGTAAAATGTAAACATTACCCTTCCATCTTCATTCCCCTATTTTGATGAAAATAACTCCGCCCGGCGCATGCGCAAAGCTCGGAGGGTTTCCAGAATCCGTTGCTAAACAATGCCTGTTGATTTCATAGATAAAGCAGTAAAAAAACAATGGAATGCCTTCGGTTTAGCCACAGAAATAATGTAACTGCCCTATAAATACGACGCTGGGTGTTAATGGGTTAAACCATCAGCAGTTCTCATTGATTAATGGTCTCGTAACAAACAATTTCGAAACATTTATGATGTTATAAATTCTATAGAAAGATATATAAGATTATTTTTAGTTATATTTACTCCCATTTTGAATCAACGAGGGTTATTTTTGTCGGAACTCGTAATCTAGAAAACTTGAGTTCCAATTTTAGCAAAAATTATTTAATAAATTTAATTCCAGTCTAGAAATTTAATTTATTCACGAAATACTAACAAAGACATTGGAAAATATCTAATTCCGATAAAATTTGAATATAATCTGAACAGACTTTGCGACAAGTTGATTCTAAATGCCTCAAAACGAAAATTCATTTATTACATAATACTATTTCGAACTACAGCTGGTTTCGAAAGAAAACATTCCTGAGCTAAATAAAAGGAAAATCTGTTTTAAAATATCTTATTAATCTTGCCTATTCCTAGAAACTAAATTATCCAGCATTACAAAATTTTAACTTTAAAATTCAAAATATTACCATTTACAAGATAATTACATTTAATTCACTTATTATTCAATCTAATCCTAAAAGTTCAATTTCAAACTGCTATCAAACAGCAACGGCAATCATGCGTGAAAATTTAAAACGTGCTCTTCAAGTTGAAATTTCATTTTTCTTCAAATGTTCTCAGTATAAATATGAGAACAAACAACATTTGGTATCACTTGCTAACATTTCTGTGATAGAACAGTTTCAAAATGATTTCCAGGTAGTAATTTTCCAGTTCCTTTATTAACAAATATATCGATATTTATACCTATAAATTGCATTATTAAATGCAGAGTTTCGTTATGGATACGATGATTACCAGTGAAGAACTTATTAAAAATTTTAAAGTCTTATTTTAACTAACATGTAGGCATTTTTAAGATGAATTTCTATATTGGTCTCTAAAATCTTTTTTTAAGTAATGAAATAAAATTTAAAACAAAAGCAGAATATATAATTTGAATAACTAAGCAATAGAAGAAGAAAGGCAATAGTTATTTATGCTGAAAAATCATGGTTATGCTAACATGAATCTACAGAAAAGGTTTATCATATTTTCCTTTTCATATTTCTGCGTGGAGAGGTTCTGTCTTTTGTTCCAAAAAGTATACATTTGCAAATCAATTTTAAACTGGCATTAGTTTTAAGACAATTTGATGCTGTTTCTAAGCAATGAAAATAGTATCATCATAAATTTTTTCTTTCGTGTTTTTATGCTAAATATAGTTGTTGTATGTCATTGAGTAAAAATATCTGTGAAGTTGCAGAATCATCTAATGATGGCATGTCTTAAAATACATTAGATGTCAATATAAGATATATTCAAATTGAGAATTTAATTTGAAGTTACGTTGTCATGTTAAAAAAAATATAGAATATTCCATTAAATAACCTAATTTAACTTTCAAATGTCAGTGGCTATGCAGTTCGGAACCAACTCCAAATGCACAATTTGAGATGTAGTTCTTTCGCAAAACATTTATGTAATAAATTTTACTGTTGCTTTGATCCTAAATTAATTGG
>BGPR01016022.1:0-35489 GCA_013235015.1 Araneus ventricosus
CTGTTGCCGCACCGTTCCCAAGTTACGTATTTGGACATTTAAATTTCAGTAGGTCTGTCCCAAGAAATAATTCAACACAGGATGTATAAGCCACCTATCTAACATTAGCCTAAACACGAGACCACAAGAGGTGCTCAGGAAATTTGATGAGCCAAAGGTTCCGGAATAGTACCAAATTTCTCAGTTTGCTGCCCAAGTCCAGGAGTGTATTCAGAAGACTTTAAAATCGAGCTGATCACACAGCTCTTTTTCGGCCTTTCGGAGTCTGAGAGCCCAAGTTCGAGACTCTAAATCAATTCTTCTTACATGCTCCTCCTTCGGGTGACTTGGTGTAACTTATATGGTGCATTAGGGCCGCAGGCCCCAAGCACCATAAATCAATAGGTATAACTTGAGAGAATATGGAAAATAGACCTGATAAGTAAATATATGTATCAATAAAATTTAAGTGATTGAAAGAAAGAATTAGAGAATTAAAGATAAAAATTATGAAAACATTAATCAAGGAAGTAAGGCCAACCTTTTTTCTTTGTAATTAGGTGGTACAATTGAGAATATAGTAAAATATAATATAAGAGTGGGAGGCAAGAAAAGAGGATACACATGAGCAGAAAAAAGAAACTCAGAGACTAGGTATCAACCAAGTGAGGTAAACCGTGGTCGCCTTTTTGCGATTATTGCTATCCAGAGATCGTAGAATTGGGATTTTGGCAATTTCAGGAGTTTTGCAATTGATGGTGGAGGAGGTACTCTGGGTAGTGGAAACTTGCAGATGATTGCTTGAGGAGAGGGATATTGAGGACATGTCTAAATTTCGTCCAGTTCTTTGGTACCGATAGGCTTTCTAGTAATTTTATTTTCTAAGGTCGCGAGTTTATATAGATTAGTTTTTGCAGTACAGCAGAGCTGCAGATTGGGCGGCTCGCATAGAAATGCCTAGGCGAAGAATAGAGCAAATGAGCAGTTTGTTTGTCAATAGAGTCAAGTTCCATACAGATTAATGAATATTAGGCACGGAATGCTTTATTAAATTTTTCTCTTATTGCGATTGATGTGTGAATGAAAAGTTAACGTTATTATTAATGGTGACACCAAGGTATTTTATTTCATTTTTTCCAATTAATAGAGATTGTTGCTTAAATATTTAATTTTTTTACATCAGTTAGAATTGAGCATTTAGAATACTATTGCTTCAGTTTTTGTCTACATTAGTTGAATTTTCCAATAGGATAAGCCAGGCCTCGAGCTCTACAATATAATTTTGAAGGGGGGGGTTAATGTTGTTTATCAGGGTTTTTCCACTACTTTCAAGGGTAGCAGTGTCGTCAGCATATAGACTTAGGTATGATGTTTCTTTGTTGTGGGATGTCATTCATGAATGAGACGAAAATGTAGGGTGCCAAAATTCCGCTCTAAGTGGGCACGCCTGCATTTCCTGTGGGGAAGATCCAGTGTTTTTACTGAAACAGTGAAGTGTCTGTCTTAAGATAGAGCAAGGTATTTTTTTTTTTAATATTAACTAGGGCGGAAAGTGATATACGTTAATTTATATGGATGATCCCTTGGGTCAGACTTTATCAAAAGCTTTTGTGTCAGAAGAATTGCCACACTGTGGCTAATTGTTTGGATTTCCCTTCATGTATATGTTCTAATGCTCGGAGAGTTGGTGGGTTCTCGAGAGTTTAGGCACGCGCTTCTCCTTCTCAACTCCATGCGTTTTGCTCCCTACCTCAGGGATGGGTTTCCGCCTTCCTTTCTGCTCCACTGGATAATCATGCTCCCGGTAGACGACTAGCCTTCCATGTTTAGGTGTTTCACGTCCGATCGTGAGGGAAGGGAGGGTTCTTGGGTGCTTTGCCACCACAGGAGCTATACAGGTGTGACATGAAAGAGCTGATTAATCTTCTCATTAGCCGACTTCAATGCTGCTCTCTGACAGATACTGATTCCTCTGCATTGTGGTGGCTTTCTGCATGAAAACTAATTACTCTCGAGAACGTCTCGCCAATGACCACCAGGTGCAGCTGTCTGCTGCGGCTGACCTGAGGAACTGGAGCTTTTCTCTCCTGTGGAAGACTATGCTTGCGGGAAGGGAAAGAGCATCATAAGAACTTAAAAGTAGCATTTGCTCAAGACTAATCATTTTCTACTTAGTAATCTTATAATTTGTTATTTTTTATATAATTACCGAATCTGAAAACAATTTTTCTGAAATTCCACAAGTAGGTGGCGCCACTAGCATTGATTCAAAATTTTAACTAATTTAATCTGATAATATGAATGATCAGAGTTATCTGATAATAAAGTTCACAGAAAATTTTAAATCTTGTTTGTCATCGGCAACATACAATTGTATAAAATTTCGATCCTCCTTGGGATGTTAAAGATTCGATTACAAGATAGGAGATAGTAAGTTCTCTAAACAAATAAAGTTTACAAGAAAACTAGCAATGTAAAATAAAATGTGCTAGTCGAGTCACAGCCATCTAGACTGTTTTAAAGTTGTTTTTCCTTTCTGTCAATGATGACTTTTTTAGTGTAGTTTTGCCCTTCAGTAGCTTCGAACAAAGATGTATATTTCATTTTAGAACTCTTCTTAATGAAGAGTGGGGATATATATTTTCATTTTTTTTTTCAGTTTGTCCTCAATCTATTGATGTAGGCGTGCAAAACAGCAGCATCACCTATTTCAAGGGACTTTCAAGGGCCTTTATCCTTTCTTTCAATAACAAGCATCACAGTTACCTTCAAACGTATTTTGATTTCGTCTAATATCTTCTCCATTATAAACAGGAATCTAAAGAACTGAACAAATTAGTTACATGTGCAGGAACTCGTAATGGTCTACCCGTTCAGAGGTTGGATCTAGTTTTTTTTGGATCATTCAATATTTCTAAACATAAATGAAAAAATAAATTCAAATCAAGTCTTTCTTTTTTTGCTTTCTCTTGAAACAGCTATATTTCACCAAAGACCATTACACCCAAAATCGATTATTCTTAACTACATTATATTTCCCTTATCTTCTATAAGAATTCATATATGAAAATATCATTTTAAAAGTCACATTATTAATCAGGAGATAGACAGTTATTTTTCTTGAGAAAATTAAATTTACTTAGTAACATCACTTGAGTGGGAATAAAATCTTAGGTAATGATGTCTTTTAAACAGATCTCGTTTAAATATCATTAACTTTATATAATTTTAATTTAGTAAAACATGAAATATTAAACCTAGAGAAAAAATGCAGTACTTTTAAATCTTAGTAATGGAATTTCTATTTTTATTTCATATTAATATTATCTTTAAGTATATTTGTTTTAAATTATAAATTCTCTCTCATAAAATAGAACTGTAAATAGTGCTTTCACTTTTGTGTATTGTCTCCATAATCTAATTACACTACGGTAAGAATTATCGAAGGATTTTTTAAAAGCGCACCTCGTCGATGCAAGATTCTAGCTGCATTCTAATTTTGTTTACCTTTTATATTACATTATAATAATGTCCCATTTTAGATATTTTATAAGAGATTTAACTTTTAATAATAATCTCAAGAGCTTTCTCTAACAATGATTTCTAATTCAAAATTAAATTTGATTTAAAAGCCTTGCGTGGATATAACAAGATTGTGCAATTTTCTTGGAACTTTATTTTATCCAGACATTTGTCTGGCAAGCTGTTTTTTTTGCCCTGTAGATTCATTTAAATTAAGATTATTCAATACAGTAAAATGCCATAATACATTAGATTTTAGATTATAAGATGCATAGAGAGTTTTCTGTCAGGAAATAAGTTATGATATACTTTCATTGAAATTACCAAATTTAAACACACTAAACATAATTTTGCAGCGTTTTATGATGGAATAAAAAATGATTATTCTTTTTCATTTGCGTTTATATATACTTAAAACTTCTTAAAATATCTAACATTAAAGTTTTGGATAACACATTTTCTACGACTGGGAAAAAGAAGTTTTTTGCACTATGAATAACTATATATTGGAAAATGCAACTATATTTTATAATAGTTTTCTATCTCATTAATGAATCAAATTCAAAATTTTTAATTATTTCGTCGACAATTTTGTATAAATCTTTTTGGTCAAAATATATTTTTCGCCAGACCTTTTACAAAAACCTCTTTCAGGTCGATTCGACCAAAGGTCCATTTGTTTATTTGTACTTGTGCACGTTAAATTTGACTTTACAAAAGAGTAATGACCTCTCGATGATGGTGTGGTGGCAGAGTTTGAAGGAAGTAGTACCATTTCAAATTGTCGTCTTCGCCATCCAAAATTAGACAAAATATCGAGGCTTGTCTCAAATAACCTAGTATTGCTCCAAAACACAGCAGAGATTAATATAACTAGAACTAAACAAATGAAGTATTGTATCAAGGCATACATATTGCATGAACATTTTAAAGTTCAAAATAAAATTTAATCAGTGAAATATCACATTTTATATTATTAGTGAAATAATTTCTTGACTTTTAAAACTGAAATAACTCTCATTGCATTTATAGGAATTTCCAGAGCTCTATAAAATTGTAAAGACTGCATCATGGCTATCATTATAATCTTCATGCTATTTGAAACCACGTAATTCTAAGATTTCCTATAGCTTTACATCTATTTGTCAATAAACTACAGATATATATAGAATATAAATTATAATATCCTTCAGTTGAAGTTTATCCTGAACAGCTGTCAAAGGAAGGCAAATACTCCTTTGCTTCTATCTTTGTTGTAACTTCTGTCTGATGATTGGATATATATACATATATAGTTAAAGATTTAAAACAATCAAACACCTGTCACATTTTTTCAATATATACATTATACATATATTAATCTCAAAATTAAAATTTAAAATATTGCTACCTTATCAATAAACATACAAATGAATTACAAAATACAGAAGATAGTTAAACATATACTAATACTACTATGAAAAGGCAACTGGAATATATATATATATATATATATAAATACTCCATTACTCTATCTCTTTTTTATTTTGTAACTAACACTTGATTGGATACTCTCATATATATGTAGTTACAAATTTGCATGACAATCAAAAACACATTGTCACATTTTCAATATATTTCACATGTATTAATCTAAAGGGTAAAAAAAATTAAAATAACGCTATCCTTATCAATAAACATACAAGTAAAATTACAAAAGGAATAGGTGGCTTATATTATTACAACTAACTGAAAGGCAACCCAGAATATATATATATATATATATACCATATATAGAATATAAAGATAAATTTCCTTCGGATGAAAATTAGCCTGAACAGCTGTCAAAGGCAAATGCTCAGCCTTTGCCTCTATCTTTATTTTGTAACTGTCTTGATAGTTGGATTTTTTCTATTTAGGGCGGTAAAAAGAAACTAAAAATTAATTAGATTAAACGGAAAGCTCTAAGCGAGTTTGGAACATCAACTTAGCTTTCCTCTAAGCTGTTACTCATTTACAAGATGCTCATTTATCCAAAAGCCTAATTGAATTACTTAATCAGTTCTGTGGGTATAGGGTTATCTAATAAAAGTAAATTAAAGTAAAGGACATAAAAATTTTGCTGTATTCTTAGACTTCACCAAACATAATTCCTCAAGAGGAAGAGAGAACAAAAAGAGTAAGTGTAGTAGAAGAAATGAGGCAATAAAAGAGTAAGGAGGAAGAGCTATATCCTCCAAATTCAACATTTTTTACTATATTTGTCTTGGATATATGTTTGTGAATTTGACCAAACAAATCAAAATATCAGCAGATCATACTAGATACAAAACAGGAAATAAATTTATAACGATAACAGAAATAGTTTGGAATAGTCTGTCTATACTTTATTATTTATCAATAAAAATTATTAGTTTTCCATAATTTCTCTTTTACACAGACCAAGATGCAGATCAAGTATGGCGTTTTTCAGCAAATTTTAAAGCATCAACTGTGGAAGAAATGAACTTTTCAACATTTGGAATAAACGAACATGGAAGAAGCGCTTCCCCAACAGTATTAGTCCTATGGTTGGGAAGAGAGTTTTACAAGGTTAAGCATGGAGTGACAGCGACTGTTCTGGGACCCCTGACCTTGGCGATATACATTTTAGCGACAAATTTGGCGACCTTGGTGACAAATAGATGATTCAGAAAATGCAACACTTTTGTGGATATTTCTATTGGAAAGGGAATACGCGTGATTATACGAGAAAACTCCTAGTGACGTCGGCCTATCAGAGAGTATATAGGACGGCGCCTGGATCAGGAGGGGGGGGGGTGTGTTGATCCATTGGTAACGACTATGGGTTTCTTCTCAGATGCGGAGCTAGGCTGGTAGGCTGAGGCGTAATGAAAGTGCAGTTCTTGTCACAGCTACTAGTTATTTGCTGACTGTTTGTGTTGACAAATATCAAAATTTTGAACTGGTATTACCTGTAAGATTTTTTGTCTGAGCACATTGGCAATCCTGTGCAGAACTATTGTTTCCTGTACCCTGTGCTGCATGTTTCTTCATATCTGTAAATAGGCCTTCATTCTCCATTACCCTGCGTGTTGGACTGACACACCTACATCACAGAAGACTTTGTAACAAAATAGAAAACATATTCAATTTACTATTATTCTTAAAATACTAAAAATATATTGTGCAATAACATATTTTACCAATCTCTAAGGCAGTGGAAGAATACTTACCAACAAATTCTTCAAATTTAAGTCACTCGTAGCTTCTTTACAGCCTTGTATTGGAGCTGCTATCTTTTAACTCAGGAACCTCAAAAAATATTAATAGCATTTTGACATACATCATGTGATTTAAGAATAAGGTAGTTAGCAATTAGTGTCTTATTTTGCACTCAAAGATATTGATACATTATTATACGGTTGAGTAAGAAGTGATTTGGCGCTGTAAGCTGTAAATATTGTTATTAATTTTCTCAATTCTAAAGAATTAATCTGTGTGTTTATGCTATTATATGGTTTTTTATGTGGCATATCAATGAGGAGTGTGTAAAGGTAAATGTGGAATGACAGTCTCACTCGAGCGTACGTGCAAAAGGATTAATAGCTTTATTTTTGATATAGTGATTTGCCGATTTAGTTTAGCTTAAATATAGTTCCAAATTTTGAAACAGCATAAAAGTATTTTGGGTCCAAACCTCAGCAATTTTGGTCACGATCCATGGATGCTTAGCCAGAAGAAGACATCTGGGCTGGAACACCTCTCCAAGATTTCATCACTGCCAGACCAGGAGATTTGTGTGCGGCAATATCTAACGCTGCAGAAGAAGGTTATATGTTTATGGAAACTAATGTTTCGATGAAATACAAACATAGATAATTAAGTGTCTTATATCTCAAACCAAAACCCAGAAGTACCTGATTTGTTAGTGTGGTATTAAACAATCAAATTAATAAACAAATCAAATTAATTTATCAAGAGAATCTAAAATAAATCCTTCTCTTAAATCATCAATCTCTCTCAAAAGGAAATATTTTTAATGTATCCTTACAGAAAACGTGGCCTTTAAAGGATAATTAGAAAATTCTTCGATATTTTTGTAGAAAGTATATTGGAAAGTCATTTTAAATAATTTAAATTAATGTATTAAAATTTCTGGTCTTAATTTTTTTCAGTTTGCACTATTGTAACTTAATGACATAAATTCAACTGGCTTAAATAAATCACAGAAATTCAGTTCTACCTTTCAATTAGAATTATTTTTTATTGGAAATCTTTTGAAGTACAATTTACATTTAAGTTACAAGAAATTAAACCAATATTTCCTGAAAATAAAAGGCAACATAAAGGCATAATGAGCATTTATGATGACGAGAGAATTTTTCAATGCATCTTATTTAGTTGGGAAAGTAACAATAATTTCTATTGACAGCAATTATATTATTCAAAATTTATACTTCAGGGATTATATTTCAAATAGAAATGCACAATTCTTAACTACTGTGAGCAAAATTCTCTAATTGGCAGATTTTATTTCGTAAACAATTTGAATACTGTTGTAGAGACATAAATAAGGCTTGAACTCAGGGAAAATTCTCAATTTCATTGAAAGAAATAACAACTTAAAATAACATACATAATAAACAACATAGAATGGACAAATAGATACGCGCATTGAAATATTATATTTTGAATTTAAAATATTTTGCTTATTGTGGTCACATTTTAAAAACAATTCCATTTAAAATCCTAATTTCTTTCATTGACTTCAACTGCACAAATAATTAGCATTCATTTATAATCTCTTATCTATGTTTCATTCATATATCAGCACAACCTGTAATTCTTGCAAAAGCCTTAAAGTTTTCAGCATCTCTTCAATTTCAAGAGTCTCTTTTGAAGGGGAGAGCATGTAGCATTTCAGAAATTACTCCATCAGGTTTTTGCGATGGCACCAGACAAATAAAACATAGTACCAGTTAGCAGATAATTAACTCGAACAGAAACAAAAAAGGAAAAGGGAGTTCCAAACAATCGGAGTTCTTCAACTATTTGTAAGAGTAGTAACGTCTGATTATGACAATCAAATGCGACGGACATATACACCCTGGTGCATTGTTGCAGAGAGAGCCCTGGGGCTCCCAGTTGGCTGGAAGTGCCTCAAAGAGTGTATACTTCAAGGAGAATAGTCCTCCCTGAGATAAATCTTTCGCAATCTTTTGTCATTTACGGTCTACTTAACGACCTGCCTCAAAAAGAAGGAGGCATCGTAAAATGAAGTATCAGTTCGGAGATGAAAGTCATGCACGGGAAAATATAGCCAACAGTAAAATATATTTTTATCAGCAATACTTTTACTTCTTAACAAGACTTCTAAAAGCCTTTTAGTTTCCTCGAACCTAGAGAGTCTCTCGCCTTTCATCAAAATTAATCAGATTTTGATAAACAATGTAGAAAGTGGAGCATTTTATGTGAGGCTGAAAGTATATTTTCATAACACAGGGTGTACGCAAATAAAGTGACTCATTTCAAAAATTAATAAAAGAAACTAAAACTGTTGGAACTACGGTTTCTTTTATATGAGAGCACATCTCAAAAAGTTATTTTTCAGATAGGTAACATGCCATTTCGGTGGTCAAGGGGGTCGTAAAATACTGCAACTCAAAAATTGGTTTAGAGCCATTATCTGAGAAAATATTAAAACTGTAATAAAAATAAAAGCATGTATTTGTTGGGAATTTTACGCTCTTTAATTTGTTAACTCACATGTATTGTGAAAACTGAAGAGTTTTCGTCATATTCATCTAAAACTAAATAAAGAAAC
The DNA here is from genome assembly GCA_013235015.1 of Araneus ventricosus. Lineage (NCBI taxonomy): Eukaryota > Metazoa > Arthropoda > Arachnida > Araneae > Araneidae > Araneus > Araneus ventricosus. The sequence goes on from BGPR01016022.1 coordinate 9,308, forward strand.
CAGAAAACACGCATCGGCTTCTACTAATCGGTAGACATCGTCCACGGAATTTTCTCGCTGTTACAAATTTAGAACGGCGTAACGCCGCGTTACCTATCTGAAAAAAAACTTTTTGAGATTCGCTCTTATTTAAAAAACCGTAGTTCCAACAGTTATATTTTTTTATTAATTTTTGAAATGAGTAACTTCATTTGTATATTCAAGGAGAAAGAGTTGGAAAATCTTGAATATTTCTTAAGTAAATGCTCAAAAATTGCCTTCACAATTTCCTAACACATTTTTGCTTATTACACAATAGGTAATTTTCTGCCTTTTTCATAATCTTCAGATTTTAATATTTCTTTCTTCTTAAAGTAAAGGATGTACAGTTAAAGATTTTTCAAGAAATATATTCGAAGTATTTATTCTATTTTAAAGGAAATTTTTTGTATCTCAAACCCAATTTCCATGCAAACAATAAAATGCCACGTTAAAATATAATAACTATTCTTTGATTTAATAGATATTATTATAAAATATCACTTCATAGTTTTGATTAAAGAAAACAGTCAAAAGTTAAATTCAGTTGTTTGTGAATCTTATAATAATAGCATTTACGTAAATTATTTCACTAATAATGAATATAAAATAATTAACGATTCTCAGAAAATGTAAATAAAAATTCTTTAGTAAGAAAAATCACAAATTCAAGATGTGTTTTCAATATGATGGAGAAAGTTATTTGTTTAATTTCTATGTATAAATCTGATCTCTGACGAAAATCATTTATCCCAAAGCAACTGAAATATCGCTTAATTGTAGAAAAATAGTTTATTAAAACAATTTGTATGATCCGTTATTTTAATTCTTAACATGTAAAACTAAATCTATGCAAATCTTGCAAACACTATGATGATTATTTATGCAAGGAAGTCACACATTCACAGAATATCTCTTGTAAGTGGTGCATATAATGATGCAAATGTTTATCAGAATATAAAATACTTTACGGTTATAAGCGCTATTCAATCTAATGCAATAACTTGTCCAGAAATTCACATTCCATGCATTTATTGCCCGTTATAATGATCTTTATTACTTATTTACATTAGTTATTACTTTATTTATGATTACTTTCTCATGTATATCAATAAAAAAAATACAGGTCCCCACTAATAATCGTTACACCCCCTTAACTTCTAAACGGTGACAGCTTAGGCCATAAAGTTGGTGTCTAGGTATGGTAAAAAGGCTATGCGCTACTCGATGAGACAACTTACAGCGCCATCTATCGACAAATTTTGGAATTAGCGGTCCTATCTCGTAAACGGCGAAAGATACGAGAAACGATTCAATTAGAAAGTTGTAGAGCACTCTGGATTTAGTACGACAAGATACCTTGCGCACATTAATACTCAAAACAGAATGTAAAAAATGAACATTTGTTTCATTGTGATTTTCAACACTATGGTGTCGTGGGACGCGAGAGAAGCGAAAAATCGAGTCCAGAGTGCAAATTTGTATAGTGGCTAACGGAGAGCATTTTTAACAATATAAATAAATGATCCAGGAGACAGGGACGTGTGTCAGTTTCTTTCTTCCACTTTTTACGACATGACAATTTTCGAAATCGTGACCAAAAAATGTTCATTTTTTGCATTCTGTTTTGAGTAAAAATGTGCACAAGATATCTTTTCGTACTAAATCGAGAGTGCTCTACAACTTTCTAATTGAATTTTTTCTCGTATCTTTCACGTTTAAGAGATAGGGCAGCTAATTCCAAAATTTTCCGATAGACGGCGTTGTAAGTAGTCTCATCTAGTAACGCATAGCCTTTTTACTATACCTAGAGACCAACTTTATGGCCTAAGCTGTCGCCGTTTAGAAGTTAAGGGGGTGTAACGGATATAAGTGGGAACCCTGTATATGTGTCAGTAATTTTATGCATTGTTCCAAACGAATCAAAACATTGCCCTACAAGTTGCGAAAATGCGATAATAATTATGCACTGAGCCCGACCTACTTAATACATTCGCATTTAATAAGAAATTCAAGTACATATTAAGTGAAAATGCACATGAAAATAAATTTACATGCACCAGCCAGTCAAGAAAATGAAAGATGTTGGGATTCTGCTTAGACACTAACAAGCATAGACGAAAATGTTGGATGATCAGTCAAAGATTTCATATTTTGTTATCTTCCGTATCCATTTTTACTAATAAGCTGATAAGGTTTGATGTATGAATTTTCTCCCAGAACACTTCGTGTATATTATTTTAACCTAAATACTATTTTTAACGTACTTCTCAAGGCAGTGAATAAAAATCAATTATTCATAAGATTACGATACGAATTATAAATACAATTTATACATACTTATCAATGGCAAAATGGCTCCTTCGTATTAATGGGCTTAGCGTTGCTATTCAAGCATATTTAAACACTTTTATTCAACTTGATTTGTTCCATGATTTTAAAGACAAAATTTTGTAATCGAATTTTCTCTCACTTTCTGATATGCTTGAATTTTAAATTTATGTGCACATGTAGGGAAAGTGGGGTAAAATCGGGTAGCTAATATTTCAAAGCCTGCTGGAGCTAAAATATTTGACAAAGAGCTTGTCAAATTTTATTGAAATATTCATTGTTCATTGGAGTATAATATATCTTACCAGAAAATCCGCAGTTTCATTACTTTTTTATCGATGATTTTTATATAAAAAAGTCAAACTACCTGGTTTTACGCCACTAGTGTAGTAAAACCCGGTACACATGTTAGCGTTATGGGAAATTAGGAAAACTCGATTTTCATTAGGAAAGTTGCAATCGTTTTTATTTCATATGAGAAATTAAGAATATTAGTTACAAAAATCACATGTAACGCAGTTGCCTTCTTCCTCCGCGCCACTGCCGCTTTCGTGGGCACAGCTAAAACAGTTTTTACATTAAATTAACCTTTCTTCTTTATTTAAATTAGAAAATTCATCATTAACATATAAACAATCAACGTCTGATGTGTTTTTATCGTCTTCATCGGAAGAATCATCAATACTGGCTGTCCCGGTCTTACTCCACTTGGAATACCCGGTTTTACCCCGACTGAGTAGGTTATACAAAACGAAATAGAACAGCACAGTTATTGGAGTAAATGCATATTGTTTGATAGGGAATAAATCCTTAGGAAACGTATAATAAGCTGGACTAAAAATGGTTTTTAAAAGTATTATTTTTAAGTAAGGATAGATTAAAATCAAACGAACATTAGAGAGTTGACGTCTTAAAACGGACATGATAATCATATGGACCTTCTATAATTAGTTATAATAGATATAATAACTAATGATATTTCTTTAATTATAACAACTATTAAATAAATATAGTATTATATTATTTATTTTTACTTTTAATTTTGCTTCTATAATACAACTTTTTCTGCGTTGCTAGGCAACGTTCGTTATAGACACATATATCTCAATTTTTCTCATTAGATTTTTAAAAACTAATAAATAAATCAAATAATAATAGAATTACATAATAATAATAAAATAAATATAATGATTTAATAATTATAACTAATATATTTTATATTATATTATTTTATATATAAGATAGAATAATATAATAATAATAATAAATAATATAAATAAATATTAAGAGGTGACCCAACATACAGGGTATCCACTTTAACCGTGATCCAATAGCTAATTTCTAAACCGTTAGAGATAGGTCTATACTTCCAGCTTGAAAAATGCTCTAATTGATGTTAATTTATATTTTAGGTTGCTTGAATCAATAATATAGTGCTAAAAACATTACTAAGTCTAAATGTTTATACAATCTCCTGGTCCTGTTAGTCAAATTTAATAAAATGTTTTTGTGCCAAACATTTTAGACAAAACTGGCTAAAACTCTCCTACTAAAACTGGCCAAATTTTGAAGTTCTGACTATTACTATTTTAGGACATTTCAATGTCCACCTCGAGTAAGAAGGCTCAATCATGGCATCTCCTCGAGGTAACTTTTGATTGGTCTATATAATGAAATTCAAATCTTCATCAGTCTGTTAAATTTGGTAGCAGAGGTGTGGAACTTTGTTTGCTTAAAATATTAATGTCTCAAGGATATTTCACTAAATAGAAGTGATAGGATCGGGGAGGTGTATAAAAATTTAGACTTTGCAATTTTTTCACAAGTACATTTATTTACTTAAACAACAAGAAATATAATTCTTTGCTTCATTTAGAGCATTTTTCGAATTGAAGACCTATCTTTCTCTAACGGTTTAGAAAATAGCTATTGGACAGCGATTAGAGTGATCACCCTGTGTATATCCACTCTTATAAGCTTACTTAAGCTTTAAGATTTGTTAAATAAAAATTATGTTTTTTAACTCATGGGTTTGTGAGGCATGTGCCATATAATTTTACCAAATGAGAGTTTGAATCAATTTACACCTAAAATAACTTTAATGAGAAAATTTATCTAAAAAATAGTTTGTAAGGAATTTGTTAATGATGATTTAATTCGAGAATGTATTTTGTGAGTAAAAACCTACTACTAACTCCTTCTTTCCCGTAGTAGAACACTCATTCTCCCCTCGTCCCCACGCCGGAAAAAATAAGATCTTCTCTTAATCTTTAAAGACAAATATTGTTTTTTCATTTTTCCAACGGCATTTACTTTTAGTCTCAGCTTTAGTATTCACAAAATTGCAATTAAATGTATCTCCATTCCGAAAAAAGAAATGTTTTAATATTACAAAATTCGTAAAACACCCCAGTGGCACAAAGATATTGTACAATATTGAACAATATTCGCAATATTGTATAATATTGTACGATATCATATGATATTATATAATAACGATCAATATTGTACAATATCGTGCAAAATGTTGTGCTACCTGGGACTGAAATCATTAAAATACTACCATCTTAAAACGGAATAAAAAATAAAAATGCTTGCCTCGCTTTTAATGACTTCAAGGAATATACATCCGAAGAAAGTCGAACAGTGCGTTTGGTCGTGACTGCGTAACAAAAATATTTGCGGGGAGAAAATGACGAATTGCCTAACCTGTCGAACTGAACAGCCACTAATATGTATTGAAGGAAGTTTCTTTGACTTAAAGCTTGGTATACGGTATTTGCGTTATGTAGTTCTTATCCCAACAAGGATATCCATACTTTTATTCATTTGTTTAGAAGCAAATTAAGTTCTACCGAAATTAAAACGACCGGTTTGTTGGATAATCAGACGGCTATTATTATTTTTAATGTCACTTCTAACAGTATCTTTTTGAAACAATTAATGAAAAACATCTTTTAAATCCAAAGTCCATTGTTTCAATGAATTACAATATCAAGGTAATAGCACAGTGCATAACAACAACCATATTATTTGTAGCACACGCATGAATACATACCCAGATAGCACGTAAGTTTGCAGCAAGTTTGATTTTGACTTGTCATGGCAAAATTTGACGCGTCAAACTTGAATCGAACTTGTAGCAAGTTCGATGTGACAAGTAGCGCCACCTCTTTGCAAATCAAACTTGCAGCAAGTATGCAAAACAAGCTTCCTGCAAAGATAGCACAATAAAGAGATAATTATCTTTGTCTCTGTTTTAAAAAACATCCGATTTTTAATAGCATCTCCTAGACCGTAATTCTTTTTTATTAATTCAATAAATCAATGATAATTTGTGAAAAAAATAACTTTTTTATAAAAAAAATTTTTGAAGCATTTTCCATCTTTTTACTAAATATATCACTCTCACTTTAAAGAAAACTATATCGCCTTTTTCTTTTTTTATTTTTTTTTTTGAAATTTTAACGTTTATAAACAAAATTAAATCTAAAAAACAGTCGGTGTTTGTTGAAAAATAATAACTAGACATTTTGTCCCATTTTAAAGTAATTACTTTTGAACTCTAATTTCATAATTTATTCTACTAGCAAAACGTAGTTATTAGCGAAAATCGCTCTCTCTTTGACTTCAAATCGTATTCTCAACTCAAAAAATTAATGAAAACCAGAAAATAGTTTAAAATAAATCGTATACGAATCGCAGCGAACGATGTTTTAGCGAAATCTATCCTCTCCTCTCAGAGTTCAGCTGGCTCAACGGTTAGCGTCCCCGCTTCGGAACCGGGAGGTCGCGAGTTCTAGGTTGTGTTCGTGTTCTGTTTTTTTTGCTATAATTTGCAATGAGTTTGACACGCAAACTTGCACCTGCAAGTTCGTTTCATGTGACTTCAGACTTTCGTTAACTTGCTGCAAACACTGCAAACTTCACACTTGTCATGACAAATTTGTGGCAAGCTTGCTGCAAACTAAAATTGCTATCTGGGTATTTATAGGTTAAGTGTGCTAAGATCACACATCTTTCCAAATGCTAATATATGTTCATGCTTAGGTTAGTTAATTCGTTTTGGTTGAAAATGTAAAAAAGTTGTAACGAAGTAATCAAAAAATTCCCGAATATTTATAAAAGAAATAATTGGATTTAAGCATGGAAATAAAGCTATAATAGCTAATAATCTTGCATTATGCATGGCGTTCAAAGTCTAGCTTTATATGCAATTAAAGTAATTCATTTTTAGATATTCGCTTGAAATTCTTTGCGACTTGGATTTTATTATACCAGTTATGTTTCCATTTACATTTTATATACTGCTAACTCTATACTCAAATTTTTCTGCATAATTTTAAAAATAAGCTCTTGAATTTACAAGTGGAATAAATAATGGAAGAATATTTTCCGAACATTAACGTTATAACACTTAATATGTAGTTATGTATGAAGTTATTCGTAATTTTCCATGCGACTATTTTGTATTGTCGTTTCAATTCATTTATAAATTTTTTAAGAATTATTCTTTGTTCATAATAGAGAAACCGAAGCTAATTGTTATACAAGAATATTTAATTATTTAAAATATCTGGGAATTTAATACGATATACGTAAAGTTAACCTTCCAAACTTCGAAAAATTTAACTGAGGAAGCTGGAAAATAGCTATAATTTTTATGTTCCAAATACTTAAAAAAATATTTAAATATCATTTCTGTATATTTGAAAAACACTATTGGCTCGCATTCTCGTAGAAATTTTCTTTCAGGTTTAAATTATACGAAGAACTAATCTGGTATTGGAAGTCAAAATCTGAAGCTCCCTAATTTAAAATTATTTAAAGAATTTATATATAATTTAATTCAAAATCAACTCTGTTTAATATAGTATTTTCAACCTCAAATATGTTGAAATTTACAATTCATTTCTAATTTTTCCTAATATTACTTAGCTACTAATAATTTATACCAAAGAAGCATCTATGATTTATTCAGATGGGGAAATTTGTCAAAAGAGGTATGAATTATTTAAATAAAAACATGGATTTTAGATTAAGGTAATGGCTTAATTTTGGTGCGAGTATTTTCGCTTAAAAATCGATTCTAGGTCTTTTTCAGAAATTATGAAGCATGATAAATATGTATTCGTAGTATAATACATTAAGGACATTTTTGTGCCAAACTGTAACCTGGAAATGAAGTGAAAAATAAGCATTTGTTTGTTAGCAACGGTTAATAGTTTTCACAGAAAACCATTACCGCTTTGCATGCATCAATAATATGAAACGGAGACATAATAGGTAGTGAAAAGCGTCAATAAATTTTAAAAATTTAGTGGAACACTTTCAAATCTGTCCATAAATGAATACTATGTTAACGTAAATTGTTTTGACGATGCATATCTGATACATCAAGATAACACAATCGATTTTAAAGATTTTAACATATCAGTCATTCAGAATGGAATTTTGTCCTAAAATTTTAAAGCAAGTCTTGTAAATTGCAAATGAAGTAATCGAATTCAAGAAAGAAAGCACGCGTGCTTCATTTACGTTTTCACAAACAGAAAAATAGAGAGTAATCATAAGTCCATAAATACACGCAAGAGCTTTGCATTATTCTGATTTATATTTTATTGAAAAAGAATTATTTAAAAGAGATACGTGAATATAGGCCCGAATTCAGTTAAAATCAGTTTAATCTTTCAATGTATTAGAAAAATTAACTATAGATATCCCTTATTTGAAAAATATAATAATCGCACTTGACTAAAACACACACATAAAAAAAAGGTTTTCTGCATAAATCAGACCTCTTCTCAACTAGCTCAAGATATTCTAGGATATCAGCAAGAGGTTGTTACGATTTTATTAAAGCCACGGAACATCATTAAGATATCGTAAGAATATTGTAGGGTATCTGTTGCTAATAGGGTAATCATTAAAAATAAATTCTTCGTTCTTAGTTCTTACATCTCTCCATATTGAAATACATTGCTAAAAAATGAAGGGGTCCCTCATAGTTTTGAAGAAATAGATATATTCTAGTCGCATTTTTGGGGAACTTTCGAGTGGATGCTTCTGTGTAGCCCTATAAAATTATTACACTACAAAATTTGGGTTATTGAATTCATTTTATGCAGTTTAATAGATACAAGATTGTCAGAACCACTTGTGGAGATTCCAAACCATTCTATATTTGGAAGTCAAAATTTAAACAAATAGTTTTTCTAGAAATCTGATGCGATATTAATACAGTTGGAGGTCTCTTCAAATAGCTCAAACGGCTGGACGTCGTCTTTTCCTGGAATTTACGAAGGAGGAGCTCATTCCAATTTCTTCACAAGGACAGTCTTTAGCTCTCGAATTGGCAGAGGAGACCTTGCCGAGGAGCAACCGTCTTCCTAGAACGTCCCATACATGACGTAGTGGAATCAGGTTCGCTGAGATTGGCGACTCCAAACACTTGATATCCAGCTCCAAAAGCCATTCTCCAACAAGAAAATCTGTGTGACATCGACAGTTGTTATAAATTAGAATGAACGTATCGCCGATGGCTCCACCATAGAGCAAAACATAAAAAAGGCCCAAGAAGGGCATGCCTGATCAGTTTAGCCATTGAATTACCATTCTAGATTATAGGAGGTCTATACCCAGATAGCAATTTTAGTTTGCATCAAACTAGCAGCAAGCTTCCAGTGCAAATCTGCAAGCTTGCAGCAAGTTTGACACGACAAGAGTGTAAGTGTGAAACAAGCTTGCATCAAGTTAACGCAAGCTTCGAAGTCACCACGCGACGAACTTGCAGCAAGTTTGTGATGACAAACTCATTGCAAACATAGCAAAAACAGAGCGAGCACAACCTCGGATTAGAACTCGTGACCTAGCGCTTGGGAAGCGGGCGCTCTAACCATTCGGCCAAATAAACTCCGCGAAGAGAAGATAGATTTCGCTAATGCATCGTTCGATTCGATTCGTAAATGATTTATTTTAAACTGTTTTCTTGATTTCATTAATTTTTTGAGTTGAGAATATGATTTGAAGTCAAACAGAGACCGAATTTCGCTAATAACTACGTTTTGCTAGTAGAATAAATTATGAAATTAGAGTTCAAAAGTAATTACTTTTAAAATGGGACGAAATGTAAGTTATTATTTATTTCAACAAACATTGATGGTTTTTCAGGTTTAATTTTGTTTATAAACGTTAAAATTTCAACATTAAGAAAAAGGCTATATAGTTTTCTTTAAAGAGCGAGTTTTATATTTAGTAAAAAGATGGAAAATGTTTTAAATTTTTTTTTATAAAAAAGTTAGTTTTTTCGCAAATTATCATTGATTTATTGAATTAATAAAAAGTAGGACGGTCTAGGAGATGCTATTAAAAATCGGATGTTTTTTTTAACACAGAGACAAAGAGTATGCTATCTTTGCAGGAAGCTTCTTTTGCAAACTTATAGCAAGCTTGCATTGCAAGAGCGTTGCAAGCGAGGTTGGCGATTCCGCATTGTTAGTTTTCCACAAGTTCGCTTCAAGCTTGACGCGTCAAATTTTGCCATGACAAGGTAATATCAAGTGAAAATAAAACTTGCTGCACACTTACGTGCTATCTGGGTACTTTCACGATCTTCTAACTTCCCAAACGATCCATTCACCCATGATTTTGTGACTTTTCGCACATAAAATTTCGATTATTTCTCATGTCACGTTTTATCCGGATAAAGATACGTCGATTAACTGACTGCAAACAGAATCTTGACTCGCTTGTGAAGAGAAATTTGACACCACTCTATATTGTCCGAAATGCGTTGTTCATTTGCCGCGTTTCTTCTCTCCATAGATATCTTACGGTTTAGGGAACGATAACAAAATGTCCTCTTGCTTATAAACCATACAGATGAAGTTGATTTTCCACAGTTTGTGTCGAGGCTTCTCATCCTGTAGCCCGGTAAAGGTTCCTTTGCGGATGAATAGATTTTCTTGCTCTGTTTCGACTATCTATTATGGACAGGTAAAAATTTCGTAAGCGACCATAACCTAACTTTCTACGAGCAAGTCCTATAGCTCGGAATCAGTTCCAAAGTAAAAAATTAAACTTCGAGATCCATCAAAGAAATTTTTCAATTGTCTTTGAAATGCATCCCTTGCAGCTAACTAAATGCTCGAGAATTTATAGATTCTTTAAACCTTGACTTTGAGATTTTGGACTCATAGCATAATCTGGGATTCCCAGCAAACAGACGATTTCCTCGAATTCTTAAAGTTAAATAATTCGCATTCAGTAATGCTATTTTTTATAAATACTCTATATCCCCCAATGTCTTTGAAGCGCTACACTCGAATTTACTAAATATGAATTCGATTTTACAGGTTGAATAAGAAGAATATTACGGAAACAGATTAATAATTTAATTTCTTTCCAGAAAGGTGTATGGAGTCTAACTCGCAAAAGCGAAAGAGAATGTTCTTGTTCTGCATGTTAACAATTTGAAATATTCGAAATAATTATTTGATGCACTTTCTTCACAGTTAAAAAATTACTTCAATGGTACCTACTGAATTTTCGAAAAAATCAATCATTTATTATTTTTAATTAACACGTTATGGAAAGTTTTATACATAAGACTTTTAATCAATTCCTTAACTCTGTTATAATTTACTAACAAAAGATTTTGCCATTTGTCACCATTATGCATTGCATGTTAAAATAAACTCTTTTTTACCCAGATATTATCAGTGTTTTTTAGTTATTCTCAGAAATATCTCTTTGCCGGAATGCATAATAAGTTTGCATCCTTACCTAATTTTACCATTTCACGTTGTCAACGGTATTGCCGGAACCTTAAACCGGAAATTCTGTAAAATGCATTAATCTGCTAGAATTAACTAATTAGATTTCCATTCATAATGCGTCTCTCTCCATAACGGCGCATAAAGTAAAGACCATTTTTTGTTAAGACACATGCCCATTTATAATTTTTGCTAAATGTTACACTAAAGCTTGTTTCTGGCCATCTCCCTGAAAAGGAAATTCGGTGATTCTTCGTCCGTTATCAACGTGGACTAAATGGTAGAATAAGTCTGGCGCTTATAATTCCTCTCCCTGCAGTTGCAAACTAATTTAGATCCAGATGCTTTAAAATTACGCACCGTTTAAGGGGAACCGTTTATGCATGATGGGCATTAAAGGTACGAGTCTAAACCGAAGTTATTGATGTTGTAAGAATTCAATTGGTTTAAGTTACTTGAACGGCACACGATATCCAAATTCGTCAATCGTTAGACACCACTATTACAGTAAAGTCTGGAAAATTCGAACTTTTTTTAATTCGAAATTCTGGATAATTCGAACTCTTTTAATTCGAAATTCTGGATAATTCGAACTTTTTTAATTCGAAATTTTTTCTCGGCTCCTAGAATTCTGTATTAAAATAATGTTAAAAAATTGTGGATAATTCGAATTTTATTTTGGATAATTCGAATTTTTCGTACGATTGCCTTTAAAATCGTTAGATTTATAACCACTTCATTTTGTGGAAAATGCCTGTTTTAAAAGATTCAGAGTCCTTTGGATCGAATAAAGCAGGTTTTATTTACAGCATGGTCTATCATACATGAAAAGCAGAATCACAGTGAAGATAAAATGAAAGTCACTCATATATATAGATTTTCAAGAGGATTGAAAAGATAGAAAGGCAGCCAATGGGGATTCGTAATGATACAGTGAAACAGCGAATAGAAAACATTAATACGACAACCAATCAGCTCTATTTAAAAAGGCGTGAGGTTTCTGAAACTTAGTGATGTAATGTGCGAATACTCTATTCTAACAAAAATATTACGGTAAAAATTGTTCCTGGGGCTTTTCTCAGATAAGGCGCATTATTTATTTTAACGGCCTTTCTAAGGAAAAGAAAAGCGAGGGTTGGAATGTCACCGTGCGTTGATTTCTGAGCATTTTTCTGTCCACCCTCTAATGTTACCCTCTGCCCTCCCTACTGCATTCACTATTGATTTGTCATCCAAAGCCTGTCTGCATTTTGACAGAAGCAATTAAAAATATGTATTTTTTTAAAGTGATGAATAATTAAGCTAGTAAAAAATGTTTGATTTAATGAAAAAAATGTAGCAATATTCTTAGATAAAGTTTATGTGTTAAATCTTTGGTCGTGGAGTTAATCTTTTTTATTTATCTCTTCTGTTTAGGAGAATATATGCAATTCGAATTTTTGGATATTTCGAACTTTTTCTCTGGTTCCTTCAACTTCGTATTATCCAAGTTTGACTGTACTTAACCCAAATTGCTTTCGAGAATATAAAAGAAATACTATATTTAAATAAATTAAGCAAATAAATTATACATAAAACACTTAGATTGAAATTATTTAACGGATGCTAAGTAAAATTGCTAGACAGCTTTGAGTGTAAACCTGAGTATTGCCTTTTAATTTCTTTCCTTGATATCCATTAGCCCAAGCTTCCCTATGAAGTAGAACTAGGTCTAAGTAACACAAAATGGTCCAAAAAATTTCCTTACATTTAGGATATTGTACAACATTGATATTATTGTTCTATATTGTACGATATTGTACAATATTTTACGGTTTCAGACAATACCGAAAAATGTCTTACAATATCTTTTTGCTAATAGAAGTAATCTCGGTAGTGATAGGCGGTCGAGGGTTCACAACCTGAATCAATAGAATGTCCGTTGGTTATAAAAATAATGGTGCTCTTTAGTTTTTTCTGGTTGATCAAATACCCTCACGTAGGTATGATATGGGAGATTGGTTAATCTGTAGTCTACGGTGCCACTTACTTCGATCCTCTTAGGATCGCCAACTCTTTGTCGCCAAGAACGGAGATGAGAGAACATTTGTTTTGGTTGCGCATTGATGTTTTCAACGAGTGACATGCTCGCATGCACGGAAATTAATTTTTCATCGGTGTTTTGCGCATCACGCTATATTGCGTCTCGTTTCGATTAGACTGTTCTGTTCATCTCTTCGATGTGATTAGTCGATTCATTCGAATTTCAATAAAATTTCGTTTGAAATTCTTCGGTTTGAATATCGGTTCAGTACTGTGTATGTTATTCTGTGTTTCGTTTCTCAATTAATAAGCGATGCTACGTTATGCTGAAAGCGAGCCCGCTGATGTTTTTTTTAAGTTAAAAAAATATCCTCGGTACTCGTTTGAAATGCCGCAGGCATTGCTTGCGGAAATTCTCGTTTCCTGAATTTTTTTAGAAACCTAGATTCCTAACATTCAATGATAAAGCGAAGCTACTAGTTTCCTGCTATGCTGAAAGAGAAGTCGCTGATGTTTATTTAAGTTAAAAAAAATTTGCCCGGTACACACTTGAAATGCCGCAGGCATTGCGTGCTCAATCTCTCGTTCTCAGGTGACGCATGCGCAAGAGAGTAATAAAAAGCACACTGCACATCCAAAACAGTATTTGGCGACGGCATATGAAATTGCGCCAAGAAAAATTCGCGAGAAACAGGTAGGCACCATAAACTTCAGGTTTACCGGAAGATTTTAGAGTGGCTTCCTGCATCTGATGTCGCCTTTATCATCTAATCAAGGATCAAAAGGACAAGGTCTGTCCCGAAATAGTCTCCTTCCCTTTTCAAAACAGGACAGGAATTTTGGGAGGCTTCTGGAAATCTACTGAATCTGTAGAAAGTCTAAAGAATGATGGTATAGAAGAAATCCATGTGTTGAATTCTCAAGGCGACAGAGTAACCAAAAGAATTATCGGATTATCGAAAGTTTTTATTGGCTCATATGATACCTTGAATCATTCTAAATATGCTTGTAAAATTTCAGAGCTGCATCTACATTTTTTATTAAGTTATTGAACAATTTTTGATTCATGATAGCAGAGAAAACAATGTTGCCACGCCCACTTTTAAGATCGTTGCAGTTTCTGAAAAGCTTAAAATCCTTCAAAATGAAAATAAAATGCAACTTAACAAGACAGCAGGAGTGTTGGTCATGTGTAAAGACTATAGGAGAGTATATCAACGAAAAAGAAGGAAAATAATGTTGCACAATTTTGTACAGAAGAAACTAAAACCAGCTAGTAAACGCAAGGAGAAATTGATTCATTAGAAAGAGGGAAATAAAGGAGTATATATTTTTATGCGTGTTGTAAATTTATGCTAGAGGCAGAACTTTACACGGAATAAGCTCCGAAAAAAGTATTTAATTTTTAAAAATTGTTAAGATTAAATTTTATGAAATAGTGGTATAATCTTTTGTTTTCCTTCTATATATGCATTATACAATTATAAAATTTCATTGCCACAAATTCTTACAACTTTTTACGGTAAGCAGTTTAAAATAAGTTAATTAAAATTTTGTAAAAGTTACAAGATATTCTAAGGATTTTATATCAAGTTATTGAAGGAAGGAAAACTTTAAAGTGATATTACTTCATGTTGTAATTTTTCATATACTTTTTTTCGAAACCCTAAGGTTTTGTTAATAATTGTGTGATTTTTTTTACACATGTTCGGAAATATACGTTTTGTGGAACTTACTATGGAATTATCTCTAAGACGTGTAGTAATTTCTTTTAAAAATGTCAAAGTTGAAATTAATGCATTTTTGAGAATTTTTTGTGTGTTTAACAATAAAAAAAATAATAATAATAAATTAAATATCAGCAGTAGACAGAAATCCATACCAAGTTTTATGCAGCATATTATGAGGCACATGGAAAGGATTTGAAAAAAAATATGCTTATTTAAAAAAGACTTAGGGATATAAAAAAATTAATTTAAAAAAAATCTAAATTTTACAAATAGTTTTCAATAAATTCAAACTTTTTTTGTGCGGGTTAGACATAGAGTATTCGCTTTTATAAAACAAAACTGAAATCCAATTCCAAATATTAAAAATAAAAAAAAATATTGTTCAGATGGTCCTGTGTCGCCTTAAATGCTATTTTTGCCTTTTGATTTTTCTTTCCTATTTCTACTTTGTACTCAGCAATTTTTATTGATGATATATTTTTATGATGTAAATTTAATATTAAAATTTGAGCTTATTCCTTTAACACAATAAGAATTTTTTTTATTTGATATTTTTCTTGTTTCTCTTCATATTTTTCTCAGGGTTACAATTTCAGTTACTTATTTTAAAAATGGAAATTCAGCCAAGCTCACATTTAAATAAACTTTCTTGGAAAAGGCACGTTATATTTATCGTTGGAAATAGTTGTTTGAAGCGCTGTGTTTATTTATTAAGCTGACATTTGGTATTTTATTCTCTATAATTTTTGAAACCAATATTCAGACTTTACTTTTCACTCAGTGAAGTCAGTTACATATTTCTTGCGAAAATGGCTAGATATATATTCTTCAATTGAAGAGTTCAATACCAAATATCGTATTCAGGGCCCCATGTTTCATACGACTTGAATTTCAGTATAGTTTGATTAATATTTTTGAAATTTCAGATCGCAGATGATAATGTATGTCTCAGTTTGAATATTTTCAAATTTTTCATGTTTATCATGAGAAGAAAACAGTGCTAAATTGGCAAAATCCCAAGAACATATTTTAATCATCTAAATTGAGATAAATTGGAATTAACTTAAGAAAAATATTTCTCTATGCAGGAAAGATAGCTTTATTGAAGTTTGGATGGCAGAAGGATTGAAAATTTATCGAAATATAAGAAATATGACTACAGTAGATCGAAAATCGGCTGGTTCTTAAGCTTGATCCTATCTATTCAAATGGTAAAAAGAGAGAGCGGTATTTTGTATTTTGTTTTCGCGAACGGTTATCTGCCATGAAGCAAAATTATTTTCCTGGTTTGCTGTTAAAGCTTTCAGAAAGAGGGTTTTTTCAGAAATCATCCCTGTCATTTGTCTAGAGTTCCAAATTAAACTGTCCAACCACGATAACGTTACGGAGATAAATATGATATATCAATAAAAATATCAAGGGATTACTTCGGTATAATAATTAAATTAACTCCATTCACACTTGGTTAACAGACTTTTACTACATCCAAAATATTTCTTCGGTCATCATTATATTATTGTAAGAATTTATTATTAAGGTAAAATATTTTGTTGTTCCTCTCCGAAAATTATGAAATAAAATTTATGTTTCTAATCAATAATGTTTCCAAAACATTTCTAGGACTTTGCAAAAAAGTTGTATTTATTTTACATTTTTCTTAAAATCAAAATATGCATATATTAATTCAGGCTATGAACACTTCGGCAATTCATATGAGATGTTTTACTGTTACAGCTTTAAATGTTAGGGTATATTTATCCATAAATAAACAATTGTTAAAATATTTAATAATCCTTAATACATCCACTAACATGAACATTTACACTTACCAAGTTAATGGCTGTTGAAAGAATGATTTTTTTGTCCTTTACTTTCCTTACTTTCGGTATTCTAATTTATTAGATATTCAATGTTAACAGAAATTAATTTAAAGAAAAATAATTTTAATTACATTATTTAAGTATGTTTTTATATATTAATAACTTTTTATATACTAGTAAATGAAATATTCTTGAGCAACGAGAGTGATTTAATTGAAATTAGTCGTATTCTACATTCAACCGGTTTTAAAATGCAAGAAAAATATTTCATAACAAAGTATGCGAAAAAAGAATTAAAAGAAACATCTTATACTATATGATTTTTAATAAATTTCTGTTACTTTTAGAACTAAAATATAGAAAAATAATAGATGTTCACATTAATATGTTGACAATGAAATTGTTGAAGGTATCTTGGCGGTTTTCACTAAAACGAATATTTCTTTTTTCACTTAAAAGAAAAACCCAGGCATGAAAACAAAGCACTCTCACTTCTGGCTTTTTACGCAAGCTGAAACTTTTAATATTTGTCCAAATTCCTTCTCAAAAGGCGAAGAAGAATTCCGAATTTATAATTATTCTCGAGACAAAAGCTGCGGATTTGAAGTAACGAAAAGCGCAAATGTCCCACCATCGACTTGTTAGTCGCATGCTTGCCTATCTTGCAAAGAACCTTCCATCACCATAGCAACGGATTTTAAGCGTAGCCTGGATTTTCACCTTCGCTGAACCTTTTCATTAAAACTTCCCTTATCACAAATGACTATCATCTAGGGCAAGAGATAACGCCTGACAGGGACCCGATTACTTTTAAGTTACAGAAAATATTCACGCGGCACAATGGGCGAGCAGCAGGGCGGGAGACCGTGCCTTGGCGCTGATTGTGGTCAAGCAAATGACAGGACTGCATTTAAAAATGAGGCTCGATTCTTACACTGGCTGAGGCTGTAAATTGGGAATTGTAATCAACGGCATCATTAAATGAAATAAAGTAATGGCTAATTGAGAATTAAGGTATTGCATTAGGAACTTTCTTTTAAATTTGGAAAATCCGTTAAACATTTTGGTCAAGCAAATGACAGGACTGCATTTAAAATGAGCCTGATTCTCACTGGTGGAGGTTGTAAATTGGGAAATGGTAATCAATGGCACACAAGAAATACAGGCAAATTGTGTATTAAGGTATTACATTAGGAACTTTCTTCAAATTTGGAAAACCGTTAAACATTTTGGTCAAGCAAATCACAGGACTGCATTTGAAAATGAAGCTCTATTCTTACAACACTGGTGGTGCTGGAATTGGGGAATTGTAATCAATGACATCATTAAATGAAATAAAGTAATGCCTAATTTGAATTAAGGAATTGCATTAGAACTTTCTTTAAATTCGAAAAATCCTGTTAAAACATTTTAGTATAATTAATTTTAGTGTCGATTTGAGAAATTTTTTACATACATCTGTTTTGCATCTGAGGATGCAATTTTCATATTAAAATTAATTCTGGAAAACTAAATGCACTTACTTTCACCGAGAAAGTGCCGATAGAGGTTTATAAGAATATGTTCTGTATTTCTAATTAGATTTTTTTTATGTAACGCTATTGTACAAGGAAATAATTATAGCGATATGAATTTAATCTAAAATAATGAAACTATAAATTTCATAATCACTTTTTAATCTTCATGTAATTTGCAATTTATTAATTTCTACTAATTTATATAGCTTAATAAACTATTATTGTCTTAAGAAGATGGTTTTGCATTATGTTTGTTTTTGTAGTAATTGAAAACATTATAATTATTCTAAGAAATTAATTAGCTTTCTTTGGCTACGATAATTCGCCGAGAAATGAGAACATCTTGTATATTAAATAACCGTCAATTTATGCATCTATAGAAAACATGCATTTTGTGATGCATTCATTTATTAGAACTATATCATAATAATTCAAAACTTTCCTTTTATATGATTTACATATCAAAGTTTATTGTTTTCATTGGCATATATATATTTATGATTAAATCTTTTGCATTGCGCACTGCCATTATTCTATAACGGTATAGAATCTCTCAATTCTTAATTTCTGTGCAATAATTGTATTAGATATATAAGGTGGGTTTCTGCTCCCTGCTCGCAAAGCTCTCGCCAAGCCAGGAGAATTGCGTTTGCTCGCTTGCTGGAACGATGAAGACACTGCGTCCAGTACACTTCTGTAAAATCTTTATATATACATTCCTCTGCTTCGCTCTGCTTGCCATCCCTCTAAGAATCACGTGATTCTTTCGGGACACCTGTAGTTATCCCAGCTCACTTCGTCTGCTCGCCATACAGTTATGTGTTTCCTGGCTAGTATTAGGAAAATTATAGTACTTTAATTACTAAAAGTAAATTTAAATGTATTTGAAATTGCATGAATCTTAAAATTAATTTTTCCTATATATATAAATGTTAGAAACAAATATTTGAATGTTAATATATATAATTCAAAGATGATTAAAAATCAAAATAATTTTCATCAGTCAATTAAAAACTTCTTGGTATACACTTTTTATCTTTTTCAACAGTTTATTTCAACATAACTTATTCCAACAAAATGTAAGTTTAAAACTCATAAGATAGCCTCCTTTTTCTCAAATCTTCAAAAAAAATTTAAAACATTGTTTTTTCCACCAAAATTTCAAATATGCCCTATATACGAAGTAGTAATTCAGAAAAAAGCTTCACACTTGTGGATGCTTATTCCAATAATTATTTAATCAAAAAATATGAGTGTTTTTCTAAGTGTAGTCATTGGTGTTTTAAATCTCAGAAAATTCTAGATTGTCGTAGAGATATGTAACCCATCTTCAAACTTTTACATAAAGAAATGAGGCATTTAAAAAAATTATACTTCAAACATGATTAATTATTCAAAATTAAACCCATATAATAATTATTTATTTTTAGCTTTTTATAATTGTTAAGATAGCTTTTTTCAAAAATTCAAAATCCTTGCTTTTTTTACAACAAATTTTTAAACATTCCACTTTTCAATTAAATGTGCACAGAAAAGCTCCCACTTTTTACATGTTTACTCAAATCAATTATTTAGTCAGAGAAAGAGATATATGTTTTTCTCAGTGTAGTCATTTGTGTTTAAATCTCGAAACTTGATCGTCTTTGTCATAGAAATGTAATCCAATCTTGCAACCTTAGGCTAAATAAAAGGCAGTTTAAAGAAAAATATGTCTCAAACATGTTCACATTAACTCCTCAAAATTAAAACCCATAATAATTATTTTCCTAGCATTTTAAAATTGATTAAATAGCCTCTTTTCAAAATTTTCAGACAACATTTTTTCCAGCAAAATCTTAAACAGCACTTTTTTTGTGAAATGTTGCTCCGCACATGTAAACACACTCACTCCAATGAATTATTAGTGAAGGAGGTGATTATTTTTCCCTGGATAGATGCAATTAAACATTTGATCTGCCGAGAGATGAATAAAACCAATTTTTTCATACTTTTATTTGAAAAGGATATTCAGTCCAGCACATTTATTACATTTGGTCTAATCAAACTGTAAGATCAAACTTATTTAACTCAAAAAATTTTGCTGTGGAATACTCGGCGTCAGGGTTGATATTGATAAACAAACTGATTGTTGCCAAGTAGGGAGAAAGAATAAAGGTAGCACTCTTTGGCACGCATAAAGCGTTTTATAATAAGAGACGGAAAAGTAGCATATTTTTAAACGATTTGAATTTGTTTTATGTGTTTCAATATTTTTTTACTTAACAGGTTTCATTGAATACATTGAAAATATTTAAGATATATTTTACTTACTTATATATGTTTTCTTCAACAAAGCAAAATACAGACATCATGTTTGAAAAAATCCTGTTTAATTCCTGCAAGCTATCTGATTAGAGAGAATTTTTAATATTTTTCAGTTAGTAACAACATTAAATTACGAATACTAATAATAAATTAATTCAAAACAATTATATTGCTATTCATCATAAAAAAAATCTTACGAAAAATTATTATTTCTGTTTCGATTTCATAGTTATGTATGAAATAAAGACAATAAATAACAAATTTTCCAAAGTTTGCTATCCATTTTCATTTCTTAGAAATCACATTTAAAATCAATATTTACATAAATATTAATGTATTATAAATTTCCTTGCCAGGCAACATTATTTTGAAACTGTTTTCAAATTAACTCCTGAAATAGATTAAACAAATATTATTATATTTTTTATGAACTCGAAGCATATTTTTCAATTTTTATGAAGAGTACAAGTGTCAAAGCGTCTGCATAGTAAAACGCGAATATAAATGTGCGATAAGATTATGTAATATAGACAGTGGAAATGAAAAAATTTTGAAGAATGACAAAAACACAACCATTTAAATTGTGTGGTTATTGAAATTAAATATATGGATGATGACTCAAAAATAATTTGTCCGAAATGAGTCTTTTCATTTAATCTGTAGAAATAATTTGAAGAATCTTCAGTGATACCTTCTACTGAGCAACGAAGCTATGTTTAACGATACATTATAATTAGTATTGTTCCTGCATGAATTAATATTATTTTAACAGAATATTTTAGAATTTTTCTCTGAATCTACTCTGTGCTATTTTGCGCTGTATACACCATATGAAGATTAAACAAATAACACCAGTGTAAATGTTAAATAAATATTTTAGTAAACGATTCTTCAAAATGACATTTGAAAATGCAATTATTTTATTCTTGATCATATATTTTCATACTTGACTTCGACTTGATATTCCTGCAGATTTGATACTCAGGACATATTATTATTCGTAACATAAGATATTAATCAACTAATATTTCAAGTAACGTCAAGTAAATCAGAACTCATAAAGTGGTGCTTCACACTATTCATGATACATTTGGCGATTGATGCAAGATCTTCATGCAGAAATCTGCATAGTAAATGACATTCACTCCAGCTATCTGCCATTTATCGTAGCAATCACAAATCGCATTTTAGAATTTCTTATCTACTTGCTGGGAATTATATGTTATTTGAAAATTTATTAGTAAACGTGCACATTATCTTGATAAACATTGTGTCAGTTTAAGCTTTCCAAGGGATATCACATCCGATTATGATACAAAATATGGACGGTTAGAGATTGAATAATAGAATACAGCTCATGTTTAGGCACTATTCCGTGAATGTAATTGAAACCAGGATGAACAATCTGTTTTAGTATTTTCGTTTGAGCCGTCAAACGATGGCATATAGTACTTCCTGTGATTCTATGTATCTTTCCAAAATCGATGCTATGAAGGAGAATGTAAGGAAAATATTTATTTTCGCAGCAAGGAAATGCGTAAATGCTGGAGCTTCAATGTGCTCCCTGTTTTACAGCTAATTTTGCTTGGCCTCGCAGTTTCGTGCGTCCATACAATGCTTTTAGATGCAGGGCGCTTTTTATCTCTCTCTCTCTTGCGCATGCGTCACCTGAAAATCAGAGATTGATCAGCAATGTCTGTGGCATTTCAAGTGATGTACCGCGTCATTTTTTAACTTAATTAAAAACCTCAGAGGCTATGCGCTTTCAGCATAGCAGAAAACTAAGTATTTTGCGCTTTTCATTGAATATTAGTAATCTTGGTTTTAAAAAATTCCGAAAACAGCAAGTTTCGTACGCAAATGCCTGTGGCATTTCAAGCGTGTTTCCGGCCAAATTTTCAACTTAAAAATATCCATGCTGCTTCGCTTTCAGGCAAGCGGAATACTTTAGATTTCGCTTATTCAGTGAAAACGAAATGCACAGAATAATAGAACTGGTACTGAACCATATTCCATCCGAAGAATTCCAAACAAGTTTTAGTCAAATTACGAATTTATCGACCAAATGCATTGAAGATTTAGACAAAACAGTCAATGGAAAAGCGAGCGCAATGTAAGCATGATAAGCAAACCACCGATGAGAAGATCAATTTAGCAGCATGCGCTAGTCACTTTAAAAAATCTAGACGCATCTAAAACCAAATGTTTCTCATCGCCGTTCTTGGGACAAGAGGATGCGATCCTAAGAGAAGCCCAGTAAGTAGTACGTAAACCTACATACAAAACCGAGAAATTTGAACCTCAAGTTGTCGTGATGCAAACATTGCATGTGATGTGTGTATCAGTAGGGAGCAAAAATATATATTTTTTACCATTAAATATTATATAACACAAACGAGTTCTTTATATTTACCTTGTTAAAATTCTCTCAAAATTAATTATTAAACCGTCAGACAGATTAAACAGGCCATGAATCTGGGCTTTGCAGAATTCAGTGTTTTATAACCAGCATGCTGATTAAAAAAAGTGATGTCTGCTTGTTTTCATCTCATCCATGATTTCATAAATCAAAAAGAGTGGCGGCTATTTAATTAAATTGGCGGCTATTTTTAAGAAGAATCGAGTGGTTCGTGTGCTTGTAAGTGCATTCTGTGCTTATAGACTGCGTATCGGATAAATAACTCGCAGAATCAAAGGAAGGGAGAGGCTAGAGCAGCCATTGAATTCTTTCAATCTTGAGTGATGCCGAGATATTAGCAACCAGCGCCTGTAGGGAATGATAGCTGTTCAAATCTCCGACCAGTCTGAAGTACGAACTAGGAGCGACTGATGGTTTTGGCCAAGACCACACGCTTGAACAAAGATTTATGGCGGTAAGTACATGTAGCCCCATTTGTTTTCCATTTTTCTACAAATATTTTTTTCTGACAGAAGATATATCAACTGCAAATTATAAAGAATAAACATCTAAGAAAATCAGAAAAAAGAGCAAAAAATAACTTAGATGATATATTGAATATTACAGAGATTACAAAATTACATGAAAAATCCAAGTATTTACATACTTACTTATAAATGCTCTACAGGCACAATCATGGCCAATTTTACACAATTTTGAAAGTCTTTGTCCCTATTTCTTCCACGTATTTGCATCTACCCATTATACTTATTGACTTTGTTATTTTTTTGGTCCTGTACCGTTGATTCATAACATAAGATTTTCTGTAATTTTTAATTCCATCGGAAGGCGGGCATTGGGCAGCTTTGCATAAAATTTGAAGTATAATAAGTATTAAATTAAAATTTTTGATGACATCAAGTCTTTCTATAATCTTATGGTTATCATTGTGTTTGAAAATTACAGAAGCGTTAATAGTAGACTTGTCAAAAACATAAAAAATACATAATCCAATGACAAGTATTTCTTGAGGCATCAGTTCTCTGGCATAGTTGATCTAAAATATCAATACCTTTTGTCATGTAACAAATTACAACAATTTCAGATGCTATTATATCACCTGTCGTCAATAGAAACTGAAAAATCAACGGTAAATAAGTATGAGACAAGGGTAGTCAAATATCCTAGACTTTTACTCTAACCTTCCATATATTAAAAATTCTTTGATTTATTCCCGTTGTTAAATTAATTTCATCTACATGAATTTAATTTAGATCCTCTCAAAAAGATTTTTGGCTCAATTTGGAGCTAGAGCCCAATCACCCGTCAGTGTTAATCTCTAGTTCAAATATTTTTAAAATGGAATTCACTGAATTTAATAAATATTTAGAAAAGTTAACGTTAAACGAATCTAAGAGGGCCAGAAATTTTACGCGGGAAAGCATAATAGGCGGTAAGAAGAAATCATTATTACAGACAGAGAAAGAAGAACAGACCAATCGCGAATTCCTATTGCACATTTTAGGCGCGCCGGTCCACCTGTACACCTGTCTACATGTGCCTTTTATGTCTCTTTTCTCCGTTACACTAACCTATAGAATTTGAAATGACTGTAGCCATTTTTTCCTGGAGGTATTTCAAGGACAGTTACTGAGTCTGATTCTCTAGACAATGAATGGAACTTAACCCTCGCACACCGGAGAGAGGCGGTCTTGCGACGTTAGAGATTTCCCTAACAGCGACGAGAGGTCTGAGGACGGTTGCATTCTTTTTGAGGGTGGGGTTCTGAGATCGCTGAGATAAGCTCAGAGTGGGTCAATCATCCTGTAACGCAGCCCATTTCCGTGAGCGTTACATGGAAGGGTTATAGCAGGAGGTGGTGGGTGGGCGTAAAAGTGACCACCCAGGTCGGAGGAGTCAATCTGCGGTTATCCACCCAAAAGGATCAGTTTTAAGGGGTTAAAGAAAAAATCGCCTATCGTGATTAAAAGTCAAAACGCAGCGTTTTGAAAACTTATGGGGACACTGTCCGCGCGACTAACGGAGGTTAATAAAGAATACAAAATTTGAGAAAAATGTATCAATATGGGAAAAAGCATGGATTAGTTCAATGACGTCAGTCAGATATATTTCAGAAGAGTATCAAGGATTCTTATTATGCAATGATAGTGGAAAAATTCTACAAACTTTGAAGAATAGGCTGCAAAATATGAGCTTAAAATACACTTCTTTCACTCATCTTAAGTATTCTCCAGAAAATCTTGATGTGTGAAGGAGAAAACGATGAGATATTTCACCAAATATAAAATGCATGGAAAAAAATACCTCAAAGATGCCGACGGTAGATTTCAGTCTGTGTTAAAAAGAAACGTTAGACCAGTTGACTATCTAAAGATTACAAACATCCCTTTGAGAAAAAAGTGAAAAGTATTTTGCTTCTAATCTAATTCTTTTAGATATATCTGGCTTTTATTACTATTTATTTCATTTCTCAAGTATTTTTTTTTGTAAGAAAGTTTCATTAAAATAGAGAAGTGAAATTATAATAATGAATATTATTATGTAATGTGACATCTAGATTTAGTTTCTCCTCCTGCCGGTGGATGGCGCTGCAAGGACCTTTCGCAATCAGAAGCAATATAGACAGAGTGATTTGACTGTTTCTGGGAGAACAGTGGCTCGAGGGGACGGGGAATCGGACAAATCTCGCCGCTGTTTAGCGACTTGTAAATGTACATGAAATTTTAGTTAATCCAGAATAATTTCTATGTGTAGATGTGTGAAAAATAAATCTAATTTAATTCAACTGCGGCTTAGCTTTATTTGGTGAACTGTATCTTTCACTTTTCTGTGACTAGCCGGAAATGGCGGTTAAAGTAATGAAATTATATATACGCTGCTACATTATGCCCACGCCCGCCTTGCTTTGCCCGAAGGGTGTAAAGTATGACAGAGTCATTTAGGATACGGTGTTTTTGAAAATGTTCAAGTTCGAGGAATTTATACGTTTCAGAACTGTAAAATTCATGATACAGAAATCGGATATTAGTTTGAATCGTAGCGCAAATATAATATAATTCACGTAAATTTATATACATCAAAATAGTTAAATTTTGTAAGCCTTTAGAAGTCTTTTGTAAGACATTCCAAAGGGGTACTAATAAAATCGTCCTTAATTGTGGATCCTAAACTGAAATCTAAGATAATTCTGAAATATTGTGGAATTATATATACAGAGAGCAATACGTAACTGAACGAAGCATAACAG
>BGPR01016023.1:0-22429 GCA_013235015.1 Araneus ventricosus
TGGGAGTTTTGGAGGAAACGACGTTAATCCCAACCTGGGTGGCTATTTTCCTTCTAGTTCTCTGACTGAGTTTCGGAGGAAACGACGAATTGGAACATCACAAACCTGGGTGTCATTTTCCCTTCTAGCTCTTAAGATCGGGAATTTTGGGAGGGAACACGAAATTGGAATTCTCAACCTGGGTGGTCATTTTCCTCCTAGCCTTTTTTGCACCGGTTTTGGAGGAACGACGCGAATTGAATCTTCCCAACCCGGGTGGTCATTTTCCCTCTAGCTCCTTAAGACCGAGCTTTGGAGGAAACGACGAATTGGAATATCCCAACCTGGGTGGTCATTTTCCCTTCTAGCTCCTTTAAGACCGGGAGTTTTTGGGAGGAAACGACGTGAATTGGATCTACCAACCTGGGTGGTCATTTTCTCCACCTCCCACCCATGCTAAAACCTTCCCTTAAAGCACACGGAAATGGGTTGTGGTTGACAAGGATAATTAGATCCCCTATCGCGCTTATCTCCTAAGCAATCTCAGAACCTCACCTCCTCTCAGAAGAAGCCAACTGCCTCAGACCGGCCTTCGTCGCTGTTAAAAGGAAATTTTTAGACAGCCCGGGACCGCCTCGCTCGGTATGAGAGGGTTAAATTGTTTTTAACTCATCTGATTGGTTCATAGTTCAATATAAGATTTTCATTTTAGCCTAATGATATATCGCAAGCATATTATGCAACGAACAAGTAAGGGGTAAAATTTGTCCCGCGCGTGTATTAATGCAGTAGAAAGGAGTGCGTGTGCTGACGGATTAAAAGAGAAAGTTTGCAAAATATTTAAAAAAGAACTCTTTTGTCGAGTGGTTACACAAATGCATTTTAGTACAAACTTATGGGGGATTCCAAAGGGACCGAATTTTTTGAACTACATGATATATCCTATCAAGATTTCAAAATTTTATGAGCAGTTTTCGCTGATACATCTTAAAACTTTTCATCTTTCTAGAAAACCAATAATCAAAATCTCTTCAACCTAACCCGGATGAATACTTAAAATTCCTCTGCAGGAAAGAATACCATATCAATGCAAAAGTACACATTTTTATGCCTTAATTCTTATTAAGGAAAGTACATTAATTCAGGGGAAAAATTATTACTTCTACGATCATCGTGGAAGGGTTAAAATTATTTCTTTAAAAGGTTTGCTTTAGGAATATTATATTAGAATACATATTTGACATTCTGTGGATTTTCCATAAAAAGTTTATTTCATCTCTAAATTGAGAAGCATTTATGAAATAAAAATTTTAATTTTCTGCCCATTTCTTGGTTTTTTTAGAAGCAGGATTTGATTTTAAAATTTATTGTTTAAAAGAGAGTTGAAAATTTCGCAACTTTTATTCTTTTGCATTAGATTATTACTGAACCAGTATTACCATAATTGGCTCATATACTCAGTTTCTCTTTGCAAGTTGTCCCAAAATATGTATATGCAACCTGAGTAACTATCATTTAAACAAAGATTCATAAGTCCATTTAGTTAATGCAAATGTAGAATTTTGTCAGTTTCATTAAAGGCGTTATGATTAGATTTCACGCTTTTTAGGAAGCCAATAAACATTTAGCAAAAAAATGTTGAAGAAATATAGCCTTCGAATACTTATTTATACAAACCATGATCAATAGCGTAAACTTTTTCATATTTGTATTTTGAACGAATAAGTGTTATTAGCGATTTTGAATTTTATTTTTTTCACCTGAAAAAAAAAATATGAAGGATTATACGCCTTTTTAAACTCCTGTGATAAACATCGAGAATTCCGTTGCAAGGAAAACAACCAAAGACGTTCAATATCTGATTACATAAGAAAATAAAAAAAAAACAACTAAAGAAAGGCGCAGTTCGTGTCTCCGGCGTAGATTTTTCGTGAAAAAGTAGGAATAAAATCATAAAACAAGTGTTTCGTATTAATATGTAATTTAATTATCAATCTCTTTAATACAATATTTACACAAACCAGTACAATGGTTACAGAATAGAAAAATCACAAGCTACCACAGACCCTTGCTACATGCGATAAACTTGTGATTTATCTATCCTAGTAATACTCCTCAAGCTCTTTAAAATGACACCATAATCAACCTCTTAGCTAAACTCGCTTCGACGCTACACTTATTTATAACCTTACATAAAGCTAATTCATAACTTTCACGCGCATGCGCCTACAGTGGTACGATGACGTCACATGCAAAGCAAATACTATGCGACAAACTCTTACAGATATGATATATCCTTTGTGGGGTCCACCATTCTGTTTGCATTATTAGTCTCGTAGTTATCAGCGATTCAAATCTGACGGTAGTTTGTCACACAAGAAAGTTCGACCGACTATCACTGTAAAGAGCGGAAAGACGTTTTCACGTCAAAAGAACTATTTATTATTGATAATTTTAGTTCAATTTTACACTTTTTTAGATGCTCTTATGAAGATTATTGGTAAATGTTACATATGAAGCAAACAGCAATGAGCGATATTAAAAATACGAGCATTATTGATCTTCATCATTAATACTTAAATTTTCAGGTTGACTATTCCTACAGGTCCAATTATAAGTTAAATGATTAAATTGGAAGATCAAATAAAATACGAACGAAACGTTTGAACATCCCACCATCTTTCCCATAAAAATATTGCACTGCTGAAAAATCTTAAAGTAAAAGAATTATAACTCAAATCTGAAATCTAAGTAATTGCACAATCCGAAAAAATTAGGGGACACATTACTCAAAAAATGGCCAAAATAATAATTTTCATTTTATTGACTTATTTCAATTCTCTTATCGTTCTACTTTTTGCATCAAAATTTCAAATTTGTAACTTTAATATTTCAGAAGTTACTTAGAAAGGAGTACGATGACCAATGATAAACATGCGCAAATTACAATTTTAAATGGGTTTTTCTCCATGTGGACTTTTCTGCACTTTAATGATTTCCAAATGCTAAGGCTTTTTTCCTTTTAAAGAAAGAGCTTTCAAATTTTTTTTACACGTTTATCGTTATGAATATTATAAAACTGTGCATGTAATAAGCATTCAATTGCTTAGTTTTTTTTATATGCAAGATATGAATTGAGGTACTGCTAACTTTCCTCATTTTTTTACCAAATAATTCAGTAAAATATCTATATTTAAGCGAATATTAGATACACCTTAAAATCCATGCACTGTTTTGTACGTTATATTTCAGTGAATCCACTAATAAAATTTGAAGCAAAAATATTCTTATTTGAAAAAGAATTAGGGATTTTTAAAAAATTGAATCTTTCTTTAAAAACTTTAAATTTTAACTAAATAAGCCAATCAAAATGGATTTTTTTCACCTCGAGATGACTTTATATGACTGTTAAGTCTAAATACTATCGAATGTTTTTCAATAATGCTTCAAATAAAAAAAATGTTTAGAAGGTAATATGTGTGTGTCCCCTTTAAGAAATGTAAAAAGCTAATCCAAACAAAAGTGGTGTTTCAAACAGCTTCAAATAACCACATGGATTTAAGACCACTTTTACAGTTAAGCATGTTTTAAGGTACCAAATTTCCCCTAAGTTAAGTGAGAGAAAATTCATGCAGAAATCTCTCGTGCCAAATCACTAGGATTCATTGGGCTGATGTGCTCGTCATACCTAAAAATGTTACATCCATCAAGACTACAGGATCAAAGCAATAACTCATAGAAGATCATTGTGTGCAATTTTTACAAAATTATAATAATTAGAAATGTTTATAATCATAAAGCGTAGGGATCATTACCCCTTCAAAAACAATTGAGGATGCATTCATAAACAATAAAACTTCTATTAACCGTCACTCGTCTAAACGTCAGTTTATGATATCCGTCATAGTATTAAATAACCTATCCGTCACTTAAATAATCTAATCAATAACTCATAGAAGATCACTATGTGCAATTTTTACAAAATTATAATAATTGGAAATGTTTATAATCATAAATCGTAGGGATCATTATCCCTTCAAAAACAATTGAGGATGCATTCATATACAGTAAAACTTCGATTAACCGTCACTCGTCGAAACTTCAGTTTATGTTATCCATCATCGACTTAAATAATCTAATCTATCACTTCTGTACATTACTACTCTTTTATTGAAGTTTAATTCGTTCGTTTGTAAAATTAAATACAATATATGTGTATTATTCACTTCTAAACGTTTTTATTTCAATTTTCGTTCCAATCCAGCAATGAAATCACGTTACTGCACATATGTATTAACACTTTGACTCTTAAGCCGGCCGTAACCAGCCATGCAACTTTTACGCTAGTGGGGCGGATTTCGGTCAGTTGCTGTTCCAAAAGGGGCGAGTGGTTATTAAAGGGACCCTTAGAGGAGAGTTGAAAGGCCTACCATTCATATCTCCCACCACCCGTAGTGAGGAGAAAAGGGGGAACGGGGCAGACGAATCCATTCCACAGATCAATTAGTAGGCAAACCTCCGTATACAACTGCACTCAGATTTTGAGAACTCTTAGTAGTCAGAGGGTTAATATATTTCTGTTATCCGTGTATTCGGTTATCCGTCACAGCCGTGGTCCGGACGATGACAATTAATCGAAGTTTAGCTGTCTCATAAATAATTATTAAGTGGTCACTCTTTTCTACCTGCATCCATTTAGATTATTGCAAAACGAAACCAGTTTGAAAGACAAATAATGTAGTTACCAAAAGAGACTAATATGTAATTTTAAAAAATCAATTTCCACAGTAAAAATAATGAATTAATATTGATGTAGGAAAGCAGTTCATTGTAAGGAAATAAAATAAATTGAAAAATTGTATCATTTTCCTCAGAATTGACGAAAAAGGAAGTATTTTTGGTATTTCTCATTAAACGTATATGATCTGTTTCCAGTGCGTTAAATAAGCGTGGCTAGTCACATAAAATATATTTTTCCTTTATCTGATACATGTCTCTGGAGAAAATAAATCAATGGTCCCAGTGTGCCTCGTTGTCTCTTAACCATTGGTTTTCTAGTAATGGAAGTTTTATTGAGCCAAGGGTTAGCTTGTGTCCCAGACACGGAAAAAATAGCAGTGCGACCAACCGTAGTCTTTCCCTTTTCTCTATCTATATAGAGTTCTTTAAATCAATCACGGTCTATTTTTATACTCAAAAAGATCATACTTTATATTGATGCGAAGTCTTCTTTTTATATATTATTATTTTGTAATTTGCAATAACGTACATTTAGATTATAATTTTCGAATATTTTACAGATTTGTTATATTTAATCCTCTCACTCCGAGCGAGGCGGTCTCGCTCAGTCTAAAACTTCCCCTTGACAACGATGAAGGCCGGTCTGAGGCGGTAGCCTTCTTTTGAGGGGAGGTGAGGTTCTCAGATGGCTTCGGAGATAAGCGCGGTAGGGGGTCCAATTATCCTTGTCAATCGCAGCCCATTTCCGTGCGAATTCAGGGAAGGTTATAACAGGATGTGCGGTTAATGACCACTCATGTTGGGAGAGTAATTCATGTCGCATCCACCCAAAAAGGATGCTATATGAGATATTCATATGCGATTCCAGTCGCAGCGTTCAAAGTACGCGGGAATCTGTACTGCTGCTCTACCCAGATATGACCGAGAAGTGATACGGTGATATTTAGACATACAGGTTGTTACCGAATTCGACCGACAAATTCAGAGGGGTGATAGTAGGCATCAAGAGGAAAAAAAAAAACCATAGAACATAGGGTCGCAAACAACGTTTAGTCGGTGAGAATCATAAAAATGCAGGGTGTCCGAGAATTGTTGGACACAGTTCAAAAATTAATTTTAAAAAACTAATAATGTTTCAAGTACGAATTTTTTTTTTAATGAAAGTGGATTTTTAAGCATTATTTTCAGATAGGTAACACGCCGTTTTGGTGGTCCAGGGGGTCGAAAATTATTGAAAACCAAAAATTAGTTTATAGCCATTATCTGCAAAAATATTAAAACTGGAAGAAAAATAAAAGCATGAAATTATAGGGAATTTTGTGCTCTTTAATTTGTTTATTCACATGTAGTGTGAACACTGAAGAGTTTTCGAGATATTCAGGAAAAACTGAAAACGGCACCAGAAAACACAGATTATCTTCTGCTGATCGGTAGAAAGACGGCGTGTTACTTATCTGAAAAAAAACTTACAAATGCGCTTTTATTTTAAAAAATTCGCAGTTGACACATTATTACTTTTATTTTATTAATTTTTGAACAGTGTCCAACAATTCTCGGACACCCTGTATTTTTGCGATTTTTACCGACTAAACATCGTTTGCGACTCTATGTTCTACGGTAAATTTTCATCCTCTTCATGTCTACTATCGCCCCTCTGAATTGGTCGGTCGAATTCGGCAACACCCTGTATATTTTTAGCTCTGGGATTTGTTGAAACTTTTTAAAAGAAATTCTGTATTTTTTAATGAAAATTTACATTTTACTAGTTGTGTTAACAGAAGATTTAACATTTTCAACTACTGACTTAAGATCTCCGTTAAATGCAAGGAGTTGCTTAAAATCCCTTGATGATGAATGAGACATCTATTAGGTTATGGAACTCGTCAGAACTAGGAATTTCATTTCTGACTAAATATGTGAGGTGCAATTTCACCAATAAACGTTTCTGTAAATACTTTGTGCACAGAAGTTTAAATGAGATTCATGGGAAACCAGTACCCAAAAGCACATAACATAAATCAAAAGCATTGTGTGTTTCTGGCAAAATACTAAAAATCTCACAAAATAAAATTAAATGACATAATATCAAGTTTTAAAAAAGTACAATCCTACGGAAGAAAAGAGAAAATAGGCACCCAAAAACATCCTACAGAAGATATATTGCATTTCACAGTACCTGTAAATAACATTTTATTCGTAGGTAAAGTACCTGCAAATAATTTTTTTTCCGTAGTTACAGTACCTGCAAATGAAAACGTCCTAAAATATGAGTTAGAATCAGTCAACGAATTAGATGTAAAATACACTACATGATCAAAAGTATCCGGAAATTTTCGGGGTTTTACACTTTTTTTCTAATTTCTCCAAAAAGGGTAGAGGAATTGTGATTGGACTTCGACCATGTGATGAATAGACTTGAACTCACACTTTACAGGGCATTTAGGGGACCGACCAGAAATTGATGAAGAAGAAAATTATTTAGGCTCTTCTTCTTTCAAAGAAAGCTGATAATGATTTGAAACTTTAGCAACTGGTAATGTTTGCTTTGAACATTGGTGACATGCATTTTAGTATAGATAGCATGTAGGGGGAGAGACGTCGAATTCGAACCACTGGGAATTTTTTTTTAAGTACAGTAATGGAGAAATGATTTTAATGATAATCAAGTACAGTAGAAGTCCGATAATCCGGCACGTTCGGGACCGGCTCGGTGCCAGACTACCGAAAATTCCGGTCTATCGGGCTGTAATTATAAGAACAATTAGGTTAATAATTAAACTACAAATACAGTATGCAAATATGTATGTACATACAACAAAGTTTATTTTACATTTCATATAATGTATGTACACGTACTGTAAAACATATTTCACTTAGATTTAAAAAAGTCACGAATGTCTTTTTGTTTTCTTGACTTTTGGCTTTTAGTATAAAATTTATTTCTAATGATATGGAAATCAATAATTTCTGAAGCACTGTAGCTAGTACTAGCCTCAGCAAAAGAGATAAACTTATTTAGTGATTCTGCAGCTTCTGCCCAGCTGATTTTTTCCTTTTCTTCCGTTTCGGCATCTGAGTCACTTTCTTCAAGATTTTGAGTAGGCTGAGGGTTTACTACAATGTTGATAATGTCCTCATCGGTTAGTTCTTGTTCAACAGGCTCATTCTCGTCGATTAGAAGCCACTCCTCTACCTCATCTTCAGGCAGGGTTTTCAAGGGATTGTCAGCACTTCTAACGACATCCAAAACTTTGGTCAGAGCGTCTTGTTGGTTTTCTTCCTCATCAGTCTGTAGAGTTAGGTCAGATGCAGGGTTTGCAGCTGGCCAAAGTTTTCTCCAGCATTTTTGGAGTGTTGTATTTTTTACCTGGTTCCAAGACAGTGCAATAGCATAGACGGCATCTTTTACTGTAAACTTTTTTTGAAAATCAGTCACGTCACAGTCGGCATTTAACAGGCCTTGAATAAAAGACCTTCTATAAAAGCATTTAAAATTTTGAATAACCCCCTGGTCCATGGGTTGAATCAAAGATGTTACGTTAGGTGGGAGCAGAGTAGCAACAAAATTTCCAGAAACTAACTCATCTACTGGCGGGTGGGCTTTGAAATTGTCCAAAAGAAGGATGGCTTTAGTATCTTCTGGTAGACCAAGGCTTTTGAAGGATTCCTTGACCTCAGGCACAAAGTGGTGAAAAAACCAGTCTTTAAAGAGGGCGGCAGTCATCCACGCATTTGATTGAGCTTTGTATTGGACGGGCAAGTGTGTAACATTCTTAAAAGCCCTGAGTTTTGCAGATTTACCTATCACAAAAGGGGTCACTCGGTGGTTTCCAGACGCATTAGCACATAGCAAAACGGTTAATCTGTCTTTGTTTTTTTTAAAACCCTTGGCTGCTTTTTCTCCTCCCCCAGCTAGTGTAGATGTTGGTAAACATCGCCACAATAGCCCTGTTTCATCAGCATTGTAAATCTGTTCAGGTGTTAAATCATTATCAGCCACGATTTTCTCAAACTCGTCTTTGTATTTTTCTGCAGAATTTTGGTTTGCTGAAAGTGTTTCTCCAGTTACGTCAAGTCTTCGAATTCCATGCCGAAACTTAAAGTTTCTAAGCCAACCATCAGCATAATTACATTCACTTTCAGCAACTCCTAATTCTTGGCCGAATTTCTTTGCCTTTTCAACAATCATTGGCCCTGTTACCGGCTTTCCTTCAGAACGTACTGCACTAAACCATTTGAACAATACACTATCTAGCTGTTCCAGTTTTGGTTTTTTTAATGTTTGTCTAGAAGCCAATTTTTCAGTTGTTACCGATTGAGAAGCAAACTTCATTAGCTCATCTTTTTGTTTTTTAATGTCATAAATAGTTGATGAGCCAATATTAAACTCATTCATTAAAATATTTCTATTCTCGCCTTTTTCTAGCCGTTTGATGATTTCTAGTTTCTGATTGAGAGTCAGTGTTACATGTTTTCGTTTCTCTCCTTTTGAACTCGAAGGCTTAGGTTTTGAAAACATGGTCACTGTACAGTTAGAACATAACTCACTTTTTTTATAAACAGTTTCAAAAGTTACGTTTACTGCGATGTGAAAGAACACAAAACAACAACGCACAAAAAATGGCGAAGACGCTTCGTGATTGATTAACGGAGCTGCACTGCACCTGAATTTGTTGTGACAGCTGAGACTAGCCGGCTGCTAACTACGTAATTGTTTCCGAACAATACCGAGCGCTTCCGGATGATCCCGAACTACCCCGAAAACTTCCGAATAGCTCTCGAGCATTTTTATTTGCTTTAAAGACACATTTTTGGTGAAAACCGAAAACCAAAGAGCGATGCCGGACTATCGGGCATTCCGGACTGTTGGATGCCGGACTAATGGACTTCTACTGTAGTAGAATTTTTCTGTAGTTTATTTATCTTCATAAAAGTGCACTGAAAGTTTTATGAAATACACTTTAAATTAGGTGAAAAGTATGTTACAAAATGTGTCATCGGTCCAATCAAGGAAACCAGCTGTCTAGTTTTTACCACTGGGTGCTGAGATTTTACAACTGGGTGCTCAGATTGGACAACTGTGTGCTCAGATTGGACCACTGGGTGCTCAGATTGGA
This sequence comes from Araneus ventricosus, assembly GCA_013235015.1. Lineage (NCBI taxonomy): Eukaryota > Metazoa > Arthropoda > Arachnida > Araneae > Araneidae > Araneus > Araneus ventricosus. The sequence goes on from BGPR01016023.1 coordinate 9,837, forward strand.
CCACTGGGTGCTCAGATTGGACCACTGGATGCTCAGATTGGATCACGAATTTCTTTAAGCTCAATTAAGGCACAAATATATTTTGATTCTCAAATTCACACCAGTGCATAATGCATGAATACAAGTATGATATATTATGCACTGTCTCACTTCTCCTTCTCCCTTTTTTTCCTCAATAATGATATGAATGATATCTATCCTTAGTTTTTATACCATTCGATCTAGCATTTGAGGGCATTAGTGTCCTTTTCCTATTTATTTGCTTTGGCTTTTTCTAATTTTGATTAATGAGGATTAATAGCGGACATAAATTACTTGCTGAGCTATTTCTGTACTTTACGCTAATAACACCATTGATATAAATGGTCCTATTTAAGCAACCTTTGGAACAACAAAAAAATCCCCTAACCTTAATTTTAAACAATTTTCATAAAATTATTATAATTGATTTTAACTAAAAAAATTCCTATCTGATGATATAATTAAATTTTTTTACTTGAATTAGAACATCTTGAGGGCTTTTTGTCTTTTATTAAAATAATCAATTGCTGATGCCGAAATTTAAACGCTTGTTCTCTAACTGTAACCTCGTAGAGCCTTCTCTTAAAAGAAACATATCATACACCCCATTTACATCGCTACAATATAATTTAATTTCCCTATCTTTCCCTAATTAATTTCCCCATCCCTATTTTAAGTCCCAAATATTTAATAGAATTGAACTTATGATACCGGTCCGAAATCTGCGTCTCTTTCCTATACTCGGGAAGATATAAAGGTCTTATTAAACACTTCCAAATTTTTCTTCATATTCTTTTCTTATAACATGCTTTTCTTATATGTCTCATAACATGCTTATTTATCTTATATAACATGCTTTTTATATTTTTTTCTTATAACATTCCAGCCAAATTATAAGGCACTTGCAGAATATGTGAAAATGCGTTAGTTGAGTATCAAATTAACATTTGAAATAAATACCTTGAATATTTAAGGAGATATGAAAAGTATTAGGGTAATAAATTTTTACTGTCCGTGGGCGAAAAATTGAGAAAATTTCCTTTCATGATTTGGAGGCCAGATATATAGGGCAGCTTATATAAAAAAATTCCAGTCGAATGCCGTTAAAATTAGAAGGATATCGGAATTGGAGCGAGTAGAATTTCTGCTGGTCTGTAAGAGAAAAAAAGATGTGTAATGCAAGATTTTTAAATTGAATCTTCGTATAGTTTTATTGAATTTTATAAATATTAAATTTGCTGAATATCCATGAATACTTACAAATTATTATTAAAAAACGCTCTTGGTGAAAAACATTCCGTGTGAAGTATTTTTCGTTGTTTTTTATTTACATATTATTTACACTTCTTACAAAGCACTTCTCTGCTTGTCGAACGTTGCCAAAAAATATTATGAAATTATATCATCAAAATTGCAAAAAATTATCAAATGCATCGTGGCATCCAAATATATCACGCACATGATATACCACTGACGTGATTTAGTACTTTCTATTAAAAAACGGAAATTAATTTGAAATATATGATTAATATAATTTAACATTTCTCAGGAAATATTAATCATAGCGAGATGCATTTTATATCAATCGATAGAAAATTTTATTTCACTATTTTAGAGCTATTAAATTTGAAATTAGAACGACAATTACACTTTTAAATTTAAAATTACTGAAATTTAAGTGCTCTAACAATGAAACAATGCTGTTTAACGTCTCGCAGTGCTATGGCGTGAGTTTTACTGTTGGTGACGTCAGAGCGTTACCGGGAGACAGATCTGGGCTATTATGTTAGTAATACTTATACTTATTAGAAACATTTTCACTTTATTGCGAAAACAAACTTAATTGGAAGTTCAAACTAGTTCGCACGGAGATAATTGTCCGTGTGTTCTTAGAACTACCAGCTGCTACAATAAAAAGATAAATATTTTGTCTTTTTTGAAAAATAACTCTGGGGAAATTTGAAGCAACTGGAAGCAGTCAATAACGTCTTCCTTTATTTTCTAAATAATCTCCTAGATTTAGGTTTCAACTAACTGAAGTATCATTATTCCCAAATACTTATACTGCGAGGTTTATTTCCTAACTCAATGTATTCTCACGAACTAATATTCAATTACATCATTTTATCTTGGCGAAACTATATTTAGCTTTTTAAATTAATCTTGAGGAACATAATATTCTTTACTAAAAAGAACTTTGTTTTGTGCCATATTTATTATAAATAGGTGAAATATTTGGTGTGTGCTGGTAAGTTTCAAAACAATATCAAATTTATGAAACCACAACGGTTCTCGGGGTTAGAATTAAATTATATATATATATATATATATATATATATATATATATATATATATATATAACAAATACGAAACAAACATAGCAGAAATGTAAAAGCAACATTTCAAATTCTTGGTTTATCATAATGTTCGGGGTAAAGGACAGTGTTTTTTAGCTATATGCCAACACTGTTCGCAGAAAACATTATGATTTCACTAATTTTTTAACGGTTCGTATAGATTTTACTTACCCTGATGAGCATCTATACGCTTTTACCGATTTACTACAGTCTCTCCATTTTATTTTAACATTTTTTGACTTTATTGATATTTATATATATATATATATATATATATATATATATATATATATATATATGTATGTATGTATGTATTCAAAATATTTTATAAAAAGTTTAAGAGTCATAAGAACACCGCTGTTCGGTGGTATGGATTAAAAATCAATTGAAAACTAGTGACATAAAAGATTACAAAGATTAACAATAGAGGAGGAAGGGTGAATAGTTTCCAGTCCAATAAAAGTTAATGGTCGTCGTACAATAATTCAATCAACGTCGTGGCGGTTGGCATTTACGGTTAGTAAGTGATAAGAAAGCAATATATTATTTCTAACCTGTAATGTTACTTCCCAGCAATGTTATTCTTATGGTTGGAAAGACTCCCCACACTAGGTGGGTTGAGCATTTGTGACCAGTTCTTCCCCCCACTTGTGTGGGTGAGCAACTCTTCTTTATCACTCATCTCTGTTTTAATTAACTGCCCCTTTTTAGGGCATAGTATGTAAATATAAATCTAAATTGTTGTCGCCCCACTGACCGTTGCAGGCCTTACACCCAGTCGGGTAGGCTGGTCGGTGTGGGTCTTAAAAACATGGATGGAAAGAGTCATTTACAGAGGTTCTTACTAGCTATTGGGGGAGGTGAAACCAATACACCCTGACCTTGTCGATAGATTTAGTGACCATTTTGGCGACAAATTGAAGATCCTCGAAAATACTAGAATTACCGTCCAATCTCTATTAGAAACGGAAATATAGAGAATATTTTAGATGATTCCATGTGACGTCATATCCTGTCGGAAAAGGTAAATATGCGGAGCGAACGAGGAATCAATAATGTCTTTGGAATATTGTTCGCAGAGTGATCTGGTCAGCTATTAGACGCTGAGCGCTGTTGATAGTGCTGTTTCTGCTGTTATAAGTGACTTGCTATCTGCTTGTGTTGTTAATTTGTACAAATGATGTTTTTCTTTTTACTTGCGCTTCGTGGTTTTCGGGAATATCCGTTGAATAATTTCGTAATGAATTCGTAATGTATATATATTTTTGGTCTATTATATATATTTGTATCGATATCTATTTTACTGCTAGTTGGACTGTTTTTACAATACAACCACCGGATGATTTTCGTAACAATATATATACTAATATTTATGATAAACAATTTATGACAAATTAGTTACTGCACATAAAGCCAAAAGTTCTAAGATAAAAGAGGCCATTTTTACCAAATGTTTATTTATTCATTTATTTTGAGTTAATTTCCCCCATGTTTTAAAATGTGCACCATTCACTTTCTTATGACCACTTATATTTTTTCTATGTGTTCTAAATAGGAATACTTGTTTCCAATCACCTTGTAAAACTTCCCATTCATACTAGATAAGATGTGTAAGCTTATAAAATATATCTTTAATATTCTAATTTTGCTAACTCATTTATCTGAGCCAGAAAAAAAAATTCAACTGCAATATTCAATGTTCATTTAAATTGCTGCAACCTTTTTTCTCTTCTTTAATCAGATAAGATTTAAAATCAATTTGCTTTAAAAACGGTAAATCAACGTATGCTAGTCAGGTATAATCTATAAAATAGCACGACAATTTTCTATCTCAGTTTGAATACTAAAACAGAATTGTACCTGGATAATTTTCAAATACTCCCGCTTCCCGGTCCAAAAAAATATTAATTATTGCAGTCCCTGTGTTTCGTCTGAAAAAAAGCCAAGAAATCAAAATATTGTGACAAGATCGACTTGTGGGTGTACGTGAATGCAGTCCAATAAGCAGGATTAAAAAAAGTAAAGCTCTTTATTTTACAAATATTTTAAGCAAAGAAACGTAGCACAAGTATTAAAACAGCACTTGTAAGAATTCACAACAGAGATTACCATTAAAATTTTAACACAGCGCTCAAAGGCTTCTTGTTAGCTCACCAGCTTGCTTGCTGATGAAAATCCAACTGACTCTTCTTGGCTTGAGAGCTTGCCTTTATACTTTTTAACAGAAAGTGACTTCATTACGTAAGAAGTGACGTAATCTCTAGAAAGTTCATGAAACCAGTAGAAATAGGTTGATAGTTCGAGGTCCTTCTAGAAAATTCCTTTTGTCGCCAAAGTCGCCAAATTTGTCGCCAAGGTTGCCAAATTTATCGCCAAGTCGACAAGTTTGTCGCGAAGATTAGAATCTCAGGGAAACGACTTTATAGCTTTGTAACAATATCACAGTTTCAGCCTCATACCGTATGTAGGAAGAAATTTGAAAATTTTCTTCTAAAAATTCATAAAGCTACGAAGTAAAACTATCCTCATTATTGCTTTAAATGTTTGTTTTAGATAAAAAGAAAGCAATACTATCAAGCGTATTAGACTGTTAACAGAACAATATTGAATATTTTATGCAAAATGTGACGTCTTGTATGTATTTAACTTCATTCTTTTATTTTAAAACTGTGTTCCAGACAGCGAGTTCGTAGTTATATTGATCGGAATTCCAATTTCAAACGGCGAAGCAGTGCTGAGAAAAAATATCATTTCAAAATTAAGCATCTTATGTTTTTGCTTCAGCACCTTATTGGAAGTCAAATCTTGACAATGTTGTCTTTGATTTCCATTTTTTCCCATTTATTTTACATTCTCTCTTGTTACTCTTGTTTACTGTCTCATATGGATCTGGTTTTGAAAGGTGAAAAAAAGCAACTAGATTGTTTTCCTTACACTTTTTTGCAGTTTCCCAATAGAACTGCTGAGAAAAATAAGAGCTCAAGCAGCAAGACTGTTACCCACTTTCTTGAGGGTGTTTCGATAATCGATAGTTTATTCTATGTACTTTAAGTGATGTCACGCTACAAACTTCCTTCTGCTTTCTATTCTTTAAAACACTTTAGTTCTAAGCTCTCTTTTTTGTTGTATTTGTTGCTGCATTTGAACGACAAAAGAGATACACGAATTCTCGGACACGTTTATTATTCGAAAAATTCAAGGGGAACATTTATTGAAACCAAAAATATATTGAGTTGTGAGTAAAGTAACGTTTTGTGGAAAATGCATTAAATAAGACCTACTGTGAGTAAAATGGAGGAAAGAAAGAGATCTAAAACGGAAAAAAAATGTACTTTTGAAATATTTGTTGTGTTCTCTCACTGCAATAAATTCCATGACTTGCAATCTTTGCATTGAAAGATATTCCGACATTTTTTTAAAAACTTATTTATTTGGTCGCAGTTTATATAAATCTGAAGACATATAGAAGTCCGAAACAATGTTTTATCAGTTCAGAAATACGCAAGAAATGCACATAAAACAAAATTGCACAAAACACATAATTTATTTTGAAATTGTATTTTTTTAGTACTGACTGTTGAAAAGAGGACATCTTTTATGGATTTTAGCTATTGAAAATTTCATATTGATTTAGAGGGCATGTAATCTAGTTTTTAAAGTAAACAAAAATAAATAAATTAAAAGAAACTCTGAAAAGACGAAGGAGAATTGTTTGCGTAAAGGACAAATGAAATAAAACCTCCCTTAAAGACTGATCAGTTTAAAGTTTGATGTATTAATTTCAATACAAAACTGAAATTAATAAAAAATTAATATTCAACAAAAAGTTTTAAAACTATATATATTAGGTATTAAATGGTAGATTTTTCATTTTAATTATGTGTTCTTTTCAGTGTTAAATTTAAAATCCGATATTAAAAATATTATGAAATGTTAAAATCAATTTTTTTCTTTATTGCATATAAGGAGGCACAATTAACGGACTATATTATCATTCAGATTAAATAAGCAAAATACCTCAAAACTCTACCACGTTCAAGTAAGTGAAAAATAGATAGCAAAAATCCATTTACGCAGGGCGAGTTTGACCTGTTCTGCCAAACGACAGAGGGTGATAGAAGAGCCCGTAGGGATCATAAAACACTATAGCAACCCTGTCCAACGCTACGATTTCCAACTTATGGCGGATACAATGATTTTGCTAAAAATTGTGAAAAAAAATCCAAATTTAAAACGTTTTTGGCAGATATACACGCAAAATAAGCACATATTATGAAAGAGCAGTTAAAATCCTTTAAGATGACACCATTTTCATCAAAATACCTGTATTTAAAGCCGACTTACAAGCGCCGAAATGTTGGCGGAATGCAAAATCAAATTATCGCCAAAATCTTTAATACTGAATACCGCAAACACCGTTCAAGCTAAAATCTGTCAAATTTACCGCAACCTTGCCATTCTATCAGCTGTCGAATGAGCCTAAAATAAACTATATCGGTGTTTTATTTCAGGAGAAATTTAGTATTTCGTTGCTAATACATCACTGAAATTGGTCTTCTTCGAAATAGACATTCGACAAAAAGTCTCGAAGCGAAACGGTGCTGGATAAATGGGAAGTATGCAAATCCGCCACTATGAATTCTTTCTGATATGCAAATAAGTTGGAACACGTCTACATATCCGAAAAAGTTCATAGTGGCGTATTTGCATACATTGCGTTTATCCACCATTTTTTCGATTGTCGAATATCTGTTTCGACGAACACCTATTTCAGTGATGTATTGCCAATAAAAGACTAAATTTCTCCTGAAGTAAAACACTTATATTATTTATGATAGGCTCATTCGAAAGCTGATGGAATGGACAAGTTACTGGCAAATTTGACAGATTTTAGCTTGAACGGTGTTTGCGGTATTCAATATTAAAGATTTTGGCGACAATTCGATTTTGCATTTCGACAGCGTATTCGGCGTTTGTAACTCGGCCTTAAATCTAGTTATTTTGATGAAAATGGTGTCATCTTAAAGGATTTTAATTGCTCTTTCAGAATATGTGCTTTTTTGCGTGTAAATCTGCCAAAAACTTTTTAAATTTGCAGATTTTTTTCACGATTTTTAGGAAAATCATTGCATCCGACATAATTTGGAAAATGTTAGCATTGGACAGGTTTGCTGTAGTGTTTTATTTCCCATGGGGTCTTCTATCACCCTCTTTCGTTTGCAAGAATAGGTCAAACTCACTCTGTATAAACATGAAAAAAATACGTTAAACAGAAGTTCAAAAGAAGACGCGAAAAAATTTAGCAGATTTAGGAAAAGAATAATTGATATAAAAAGAAAGAATCCTACATAAAAGTGAATTTCACAAAACGAATTCTCGAAGGATATTACAGAGGTTCGTTTAGAACACACATTTTTTGTATTATCATAGATTTTAAATAAGACCATAAATGCAAATAAAATATTTTGAAATATTGTAAAATAGTTCTCTACGATTTCGTTGATATGATATTCAATTTTGTAATCCTTTTATTGTATTTATCATTTTATCAGGAAGTACTTTCTATTCAAATTCTCGATCTATTTCCTTGACTTTTCTGTGGATCGTTTCACTTGAGGATTGAACACAACAAGACTCCGAATTAAAAGGATACAGACAGATTTCACTTCGTTGATCGAGTAATATTACTCTTATTATTTAGCTCTATTATAATTTTTATGCAAATATTTAAAGCTTTTCATTCAGGAAAAGTAATAAAAAACATAATTCTCCACGTGGAATTGTAAGGATTTACTTTACTGCTCGGAATTGAAAAATATAGTTATTGGTTTGCTTTAATTTCTAAAAATTGAACTGAGAGTTTTTGCTTTTATCCAAAGTTTGTAATAATCGGTATCTAACAGGAATATGAAAACGATGCAATGTTCGGAATGGCGCGTCCGACTCGATATACTAGTGAATACAAAGGGCTAATGTCATACACTGTAAAAAATATCCGTTTTTTCCCCGGACTTTTTCCGTATATTTGACGGTTTAAAGCTGTTTTGTTGACAAAACGGTTTTTCACCGTTTTTCGCTCCAGCCATAAACGGTTTAAAATCGTCAGTTCAAATTCTATTTTTCGTCATACGGTATTGCTTTCCGTATGGTAACTTTCCCTTTTCTTAAATGTAATTTTATTGCATTCATTTCATGTTTTTAATAGGGTTCCATCGCCGCTATTGTTTACACATGTTGCAGTAACCTGTTGTCACTCATGAAAGCTAACCTTAAAACACGTGTTCTGGCAATAGTTGATTTTTACACCACTAGGTGGCGCCACTAGAGCTATAGTGACTTTAAAACTCAAATAGATTATTTTTACTTCATTTTATGAAGTCTCTGGTGGTCTAGTGGTTAGAGCGACTGCCTTTTATTTCTATGAACTCGGTTTCGATCCCCGGCGAGGAGGAGTTAGAAGTTTTGTCACCATCTTGCATCGAAATCGTCCAAGTAAGTTCAATTAAGAATTATATTAATTAAACTAATTGAAATTAATAATTAAGCCTTGATTAACTAATATTCCTAATTGATAATACACATCAGCACATTTCAACTCGAACAGAAGGAGAAAAACAACTCAACTCAGTCGATGACGTCACTTACTTCGATGACTTAATTTTTACTTAGAAAACTTAATTTCATACGGTAAAAAACCGTTGTGACTACGGATTTATTTCGTAACTTTTACGGGAAAAACTTGTTCCTGTATGGTAAAAAGCCGTTGTGCCTACGGATTTACTTCGTAACTTTTACGGTTTTGCACAACCAACCTAGCTGCCAGTTTAAAACCGTAAATTTTACGGGATTTTTTTTACAGTGTAGATTCCCGTTCAAAAAAGTAGAAATATCATTTACTTTATTTTTAAGCAATACGTTCCATAGAATCCTTATAAGTTTATTACTATGTTCTATTATAATAAACTAATGTTTATCACAAAACAGTGAGACTTCCGACGAGGACTATGGCGGATAACACCCAAGTAAAAAAATCAGCAAAAAACCTTTTAAAAAATGAGATTTTACAGGTATTTTGAAGGTTTCTACAGGGATTTTGAAGGAAAATGAAAACTGCAGGTTTCCTTCAAGAAATGTACAGTTTATTTAAAGGTTTCATGCAGGCTTTTTAAGACTTCTAAATTACCATTCAGGTATTCTGAAGGTCCGTAAAGGTATTTTAAAGGAAAATAAAAAAATGCTGATTTCCTTCAGAAAATGTACAGTTTATTAAAGGTTTCATGCATACTTTTAAAGACTTCTAAATCATCGTTAAGGAATTTTAAAGATCTCTACAGGTATTTTAAAGGAAAATAAAAGCTGCAGGTTTCCTTCGAGAAATGTACAGATTTTTTAAAGGTTTTATACGGGCTTTTTTCAACAATTTTATAGACTCCAATTTACCTTCAATGACTTTGCAAATTTTTTTAAAGCAAATTTCACTTCAGGTATTTTGAAGAAAAATGAAAATTACTTTTGATGCATGAAATATGAATGTTTTTTTATTTTATTTGGGTTTCATACAGTTTTACATAATATGATATCTAACTCGGATTCAAACTGCTTGAAGTAGGACTGGATAGAGAGAAGAGGGAAGGGGAGAGAACTAGGGTTTAATATATAAAAAAGATATATTTGAAGAAAAATGTAACTTCTAAAATTTTGCGAAAAAAACTTAATTTCATGCGATTCAGAATCATGCATTTTCCATATGAAACACGATGATAAGAAATTTTAATTTGTTATAAACATAATAAATTCTTCTTTTCAGTTCAATGCAAATCTTGATTTACCTTAGAATAGAAAAAAATATTTACAAAAGATTCTTTTTAAAGTCATATAAATATAAAAATCGTTTCGTAGGAAAACTGACAAATTAAAAAATCATTTTTGTTTAAAACAAAGAAATAAACGAAAACAAATATTTATGTGCGAAATATCATATTAAACATTATAAAAAAATATTAAAAGCATATTGAGCATTATAAAAATGTTAAAGAAAGAAAGAAACTTTTCGGAAATAATTTTCTATCGCTTGTTCACGCATGGTCTAACTGTTTAGACATGTAGCAGTAACCTGTTGTCACTCAGATAAGCTAAGTTTAAAACACATTACGTGTTCTGGTAATAGTTGATTTTTACACCACTAGATGGCGCTACTAGAGGGTGAATTAAAACTTAAATTGATTATTTTGCACCGCCTTTTCGAAGTTCTGTCGGGTATAGGAGATAGCGCGCTTGCCTGCCAACTTTAGGAACGCGGGCTCGATCCCCCATTCGGAGGGATTTGAATTTTTGTCATACAAGTAAGTTCAATTAAAAATTAGTTCATTAAATTAATTGAAATTAATAATTAAGCCTTGATTATTTATGGTTCCTAATTAATTCACATTCCAGACACGATGAAAATCTCGAAGATGACGTCAGAAGAAAGGGGGAGGAGAAAAACTTAAATGTAGATACAAGTGCTTTTTTATCTCCAGGTATTTTGCATAAAAGTATGCAGGTAAGACGCATGTTTTTTTTCAATCTGAAAAAAATTCAGCAAAAAATCCTTCAGGAAAATTGCAGGTATTTCGGACAGAAATATGAAGGGAAGTTGCAGGTTCTTTTGTAATACCTGTAATACCTGCAGTTTTCCTGAAGGTTTTTTTAAAGGTTTTCTGCTGACTTTTTTCTTGGGCAGAAATCTTTTTATATATACTGGCATAAAAAGTTAAGGAATATTTCGTCGAATGCGAGAAATTTGCAATTAATACGAAAACTTTGTTTCGAAATCAGTTCTGGAGAATCGTGAAAATCTTTCTTGTACAAACGGATATTTTTTAGATTTGAATCTTCGAACAGTAACATTGAATTTTCGTAAAATTGAATGTCCTGAATACCATGAACACTTCTAAATGAAATACAATATCTAAATTGCATTTTCTCGAATACCACTCGAAGATTAAAGTTTAAAAAATATTAGTTTGTGCAAAAACCTTCATCATTTATCTTCTCTTAAAGAGAAATTGAAATTCACCTCACTGAAAGGCCGACAGCTTTCTGAATTGTAATAGGATTCAACTGGAATATTTTTAAAGGTTGCTCTATATATCTGGCTTTGAAGTTATGAAAGAAAAATTCCCCTGCGTCACGCACATGCGCAGTAAAAAATTATTAAGTACAAACACTCATATATCTTCTAATATTCAACGTATTTACTTCAAGGTTTAATCAATATTTCTATAACATATTATCAAGTGTTCTGCAAATTTCGAATAATTTGATTGAAAACTCCGCATGTTATAAACAAAACACATGCGGAAAAATTTGGGATATTTTAAAGACACATTTATATCTTCCCGAATATTTGTGATATTCTTACGAAAATGCATGTAAATATTATGCACATTAAACCATAACCATTGATAAAAGTTACAACTCGTTATCAGCTTTCTGTGAAACAGGATGGGTAGAACTCCATTTTCGTTTTCATCCCTTTCTGGTGGTCCCCCTAATTGCCCTCGTGACCGAATCTTCACTGTAATATGTATATGATACTCTATTGAATGTCACACGATTCGCCAGAACTGATTTCGGACATAGTCTTCGTATTAATTGCAAATTTCTCGCATTTTACGAAATGTTCCTTAACTTTTGTATGCCAGTCTATATGGACAATAACGTGATTTCATTGCTGGCTTGGGACCAAAATGAAACTAAAGTCCATTAACCCTCTCACACCGAGCGAGGCGGTCTCGGGCGGTTTAAAAATTTCCTCTTAACAGCGACGAAGGCCGCTCTGATGTGGTTGGCTCTTGAGGGGAGGTGAGGTTTTGAGATTGCTTCGGAGATAAGCGCGGTAGGGGGTCCAATTATTCTTGCCAACCACAGCCCATTTCCGAGCGTCTCAAATGAAGGTTATTGCAGGGGTGGAGTTGTGGGGTAAATCACCAACCAGGTTGGGAGAGTCAAATTCATGTCGTATCCTCCCAAAAAGGCCTGGTTTTAAAGGGGCTAGAAGAAAAAAGTCACCTCTGGATTAAAGAGTTAAAAATGAATAATATTTACATGGTGTTCGGGATTAAAAAGTTAAAAATGAATAACATTTACATGGGAATCGTGATTAAAGAGTTAAAAATGAATAATATTTACATCGTAATACGGATTAAAGAGTTAAAAATGAATAATATTTAC